>JAQGBH010003172.1:0-20894 GCA_034698265.1 Sminthurinus aureus | reverse complement strand
TTAGGTAAATGATAATGCTGAATGAATATTATCTACATATGTACATTTCACTTATCTTGTTATATATATACAACAGACATGAAAGATATGTACATTTTACATATGTATGTACTGAACTACATAACTACAACATGTTTACCAGTAAACCTGATGTACATACTACATATGCTACATACACCCATAGTATACATACATAGTTAAAATATCAAAGTATAACCAGACAGTGAACAAGTAGCATAACATACTTTAATTTTAATACCTAGATTATTTTTTATATATACTTTTATTTGTAAATCTTCAAGATTATAAGCAAATAGGGGCAAAAACTTCAGAAGCTTGAAGTTTGGAAGAAAAAGGCAGAGAGAATAGAAAAGGTCGTAAAAATAATTTAAAAGTAAGTAAGAGTAAATTTTTCATAGTAATTTAGTTTAAACTTGCATCATATTAAAGTACATTAGTGCAATTAATATGCTGTGAAAAAGTAGCTATTTAGCAGGAGAATTTTTTGTTGTGGTAATCGTTATCTTTGTCTCCAGGCTTTTTTTTTTTTCATGTAGAGAGCAATCGATTGTTAAGAAAAAGAAAGCATATCTAAGTACATAGACGATTTGACGTGAAATTTGAACTGGAGAAATTTGGTTTTAGACTTTCGAGTTTAGACAGAGGAGAAAAGAGAAAAAGGGGAGAGGTTTTGTTGTTGTGTTTTTAGTTTGTAGTTTGTAAATAGTAAATAGACTTTTCAATCGTTAAGAAAGGTTAGTATATAAATATTTTCATTTAACTTTATGAATGTACTCGGTTAAAGCTGTTGTGATTTTAGCATTGATTTAATTAGGATTCTGTACTTTTAAGTTTTACGGTGTATTGTGTAGCGTGTAGCATGTTGTGAATTTGCATAGTGTATAATAAATTTATTATTATTATTATTGTAAATTGTAAATAATAAATACTGTCAATATAAAAGTAAACAAGATAATAATTAGTAATTCATGATTTTTGTTTTTGTCATTTACAGAGTTTATTGGTAATTAAAGAACGGACCAAAAAACCATATCTCATTAACGAGTTGTTAATTGATAAAATGCTTCAGTCTTTAACGTACAAACTTTGTGGTGATTTTGTGCACGTCTTCATTTTCTTATTTCTTTTCTTGGTTTTGATATCGAAGAAGAATTCTAACGGTAACAATGAAAGATTATTAATTATTATAATATCAAATAATATGAAATAGGATGTACGTACAATAATAAAAATTAGTTCATAATAATGAATTCTATGAGATGTTGTTATTGTTGACAGTTGATATGATTATTTTGTATTGTAGGCATTTCGGGGAAGACTCAGCTGTTGTATGCAATTACATTTACTTTCCGTTATGTTCATTTGTGGTGGTATAAAACTTGGTATCCTCCTGGAACTTCATTAATTTTGGAGATTTACTATACTTTGTAAGTTTAAAATGACTAGTCTATTTTTTTGTGAACGTACATAGAAGATAGAATACAACGTACCACGTTTAATAGAATCATAAAAATATCAACAAATGAATTAATAACGAAATATCATGTAAATAATATATAATGCTGTTTTGTTTAATAATACAGGATCACATACCTAATTACATATCTTATTTATTCATCATTCCGTGAATCTTACAAACGTGAACATGATTCCTTCCAATTGATCTACATTGTGTTACCAGCCTCAATTTTGTCATTATTTTATCAAGAAAGTATTAATGTTACGGATATGATGTCTACTTGTAGTATGTATATCGAAACTCTTGCCTTGGTTCCTCAATTTTACATGATATGGAGGTCATCAAGTTACAGTCCACAAATGAGCGTCATCACTTTTACGTATCTTGTTGGAATCTATAGAGGTGAAAAAAAGACTGAAATATATTATACATACATTTCTTTGGTTTTTTAATCTTATACATTCTTTGTTATCATAATAGTAAGTATAACAAAACTGTTTTATAATATTTTAATCATATTTGAATCATACTTGAATTTGAATTGTAGGTTTGTATCTTCTCAGTTGGTTTCATCAATATCAAGAGGGTCAAAGTTCCTATAGTAATGTTGAGGTGTATGCTGGAATTCTTGAAGCTGTCATTGCCATGGTTGGTTTACTATGTATCATCTCACTTAAAATTCGACTCTGGTCCTGTGACAACTACAGTTCACAACCACGCACCATTTACACGCTTCCTGTTTGTCAAGATCAATTTCATAAGGATTACAAACCATTAATTGATACTGATAGAAGAGTTAGTAGTGAAAGGCGTCCAATCCTAGTCAACTCTAATTTTGTTGGTCATGATATTGACAGAACATCTCAAAACAGTTTTTACGTGATTTAATGGAAAAAATAGGAAATAGGTAATATATATTATCAATACTATTAATTACTATACTATAATATTTGCTTTGGAACTCGAGTATAAAATACAACAATACGCATATTGAAAAGTATAAACGCAAGAAGTGTTACCTATATATGCAATAATATAAAAGATAAAAGACAAAGATAAATAACACAACAATATTGCATTTATATAAGTTTAGTGTCATAAATAATAATAATAATCATATTACAAATTATTTCTATGCAAAAAGCAACAACGATCAACGATTCTATAAATTGTTCTGTTGTTTATAAATTGTAAGATATGAGATTATTGATGAAGTTCGTTTACTTTATATATTATACTCTCTGAAATTGATTGTACTTTGCTATTCCAACGCATACATTTAGGATAATCGATAATTGATCAAAACTAGTTTGATTGTAGGTATATTTTACAAGTATAATTGATGGTTGAATGCTTATATTATAATAGTGCTGAAGCACTTCATATATTATGTTACTCTAATGTGATAAAGGTATTATATGAGTTCAAGTATGAATCTAACATAATATATATATATTAGATATTATATCAATGTATTATTATTGATCTGATGCGTGTGAATTGTAATTATGGTACATTACAAAATATAGTTTTTTATAGCTAAAACGTATACTACTACTATTCTTTTTCATTGTTATATTATGCACTTTTGAAAAGCTCGTAAGCTTCTAGAGTCAAGAGATTCGCATTTCGCATTACATTTTTGTATTTTGTCATGTTCTGAAAAAGTACTTTGAAATTTTATACGCATAATGTATGTGATATAAGTTATTGTTATTGCACAAAACCTGTTAACCGTCACAAGTTGTTTTAAAGAGAAAATGAAGTTTAAAACTTATTTATTTTTTTGTGTTTGAAATGTACCTGTACTTTACCTATTACATTATAATATTTCTACTTCAAATTACGAATAGCAATAAGCAATAAGTATACTAAAATAGTAGAATGTATAATGATAACAAGTTAATTGTTACTCTCTTATCTCATTATAAATAAGATGTACATTGTACATATATATAATGACCAGAATAATATCTCGTTGTTATCATGTATGGAAACAGTTTATGTTAAAAATCTCAAACAAACGCAAAATATTTTATACGAAAGCAAAGTTTCTTGAGTATAATATTAATATTATATAAATTATCGCATGTACATTACGAATTTCGATTAGATGTATTAACAATAATAATTATTATGATTATGATTATCATCAGCTTTTGATTACTCCAAAGAAATATCCCTGAAAAAAACTTGTACGATAACGTATTATACATAAAATGCATTTTCTGCAAAAGAATATGAATAAAGACATTTCATTTTTCTTGTAAAAATGAATACTGAAGAGTAATTTATTAGGTAGTAAACAAAAAATAAACATATTTATTTACATATTATATTTGTTTTATTCTATAATATATTTTACGATCATCTCGATTTTATGTGTGGATCCATATCATTAAGCATGTAAAATACAAACTATTATAATGGGGTTTATAATTAATTATACGTTTTTTATCGTCATTTTTTTGTTATGCAGTACTATCAAAAAGAAAGGAATCATTTGATATATAAGATATCGAAGTTTCAGTACTGACAGTTCTTTGTGCTAACATATTTTGATTTCCTTCTAAATCTGCTTTACGGTTAGTTGCTCTTATCATATCATTATTGTTATTTGATTTTCCAGGCTTATATGGAGGTAAAAATTCAGGATTATCTAATATATTATGTGTTTCTGTAGTGTCACTTTTCATATTATTGTTATTTACATAATTATTTGTTGCTGATTTTGTATGTAATTCTTTCTTATCAGTTACATTGGGTTTATTCACTGATCCAATTCCAGTTCTGGTTCCTCGAGTTGATGATGAAGCAGACAGTCTGAAGCTTCCAGTTTTTCTATTTATTTTTCCATAACGAATATCAGCCCACCAGTTTTTATATAGTCTGTACACTCTTTCATGGCACACAAACGCAAAGAAGATATATAGTCCTTGAAGGGAACTTAGAATGAGGAAAAGAAACTCAAAACAGAGAGAGAGAACATCACTAAAATGTGTCAAAACTGTGAGGAATCCAAATGCCCAAGAGAAGCACTGAATACTAGACATTCGAACATAAAGAGAGAATTTGGCACGTTCTCTCTGTCTTAAAGCAGATGCAGAAGTTATCTTTGCTACCCTCCGAATCCCCAAAACTGTCAATAGGAAAAATATGCCATTCGCAAGTATTGAAATGGTGATAGGAAGTGCAAAAATCCATAAAGCTGCCATTGAATTAGAAATCCAACACACTATATTATACAAAAAAGAATACCATTTAGTACTTACGTTTTGAAATATAAATAGGTTTTAAATTTAATTATTAATTAATAATAAAAGAAGGGTATTCGAGTACCCGTTCCTCCATAGTTGATATTTAGTTCCGAGTTAAATTCAACGATAACAGAGATGAATACGATCAAAGTTGGTACCTAATAATAAATATATCCATCGTTACATTAATAACAATTTTTTATGAAAAAATCATTAATAATTCAAAAGATATATATTTATAATCCACTACATATTATATAAAATCTATTTTTTATTACTCCATATCCAACAAGGGAATAACGCCAAAGATATTTCTTTGATGATCGAACAACAGCTTGAAACTTGGTAAATGTGGAATACAAATCATAGCTGATGATGGAACTCCATGTGAAAAATAAGAGAGCACCTACGTATAATAAAATTACACAGAACACATGTATATACGTTAATTTAATCGATTATTATTATTGCTTCCGTATGCAGTAATATATTATTTTCAATTCATAGCATTTAAATAATTCTTTGTTTCATACTTAAATGAAGACTGATGGCAATCATGACACATGAAAAATCATGTTCACTCGTCGGTCGTCTCGCTCCAGTGACAAACAAGAGGAAGAATACAAATTCTCCAAAACAAAGATGAATTAAACACCAACCAGGAAGAGTTCGAAGTTCTTTGAAGAGCCCGTAAGTAATTATTGTAGCAAGAAGACCAATAAGAGAAAGAAATACGAGACCTAAAAAAAGGAAATATTAAAGATCGGCAAGGAAAAAATGCCGCTGCTAAGGGCAACCCAGAATGGTTGCTACATAGTAACGACATTTTTTTCATGTCAATCTGCATGTAGATAGTTTAAAACTTTTTCTCTATAAATTCTAGAATCTATAATACTACGTTTCAATTCCATAAAAATAAAAACGACGTACACATTGTAAGTAATGATGCAATTTTTTCAGGCACAGAAGGTTCAGGAAAATCTCGAGGTTGTTTTGCTTCTTTATAATTCACACAAACAATTACCAAATCTCCATCCTCTTCGAATTGATATTCAGTCCGATTTACAAGTGGTCCAATTCCGGGTATTTCTCCAAGATAGGTCAACGTACCATTCTCATTCAGTGTGAATTCAGTGATATTCAATGAAAGTCGAGGGCAATCATTACTAATGAGACTTGGTCGATTTTCACACACAACAACAAGGCCGGATACATTTGAGGATTCCTCTGACATGTCTGTAGACTATAGCAAAATATGAATCATAAGTGTAAATTAAAGTATAAATTCGCATTAAAATAATATTATGCGTTTCTTTTTATATGTGGTAGGCATGATATATTAAATACAAAATAGTTAATTGTCTATTTACTTGATACAACAAATTTGCGACATATTGCCCTTCTTCATACAATTTATCCGTTTCCTTTATTTTGATAGCCAGTTCTAATTTGGTCCCATTCGTTCCATCAGTCTTATTTTTAAGTACAAATACAGCTTGAAATTCCTCATTCCAATATGACTCTAAATCTCCACCTTTGCACCATTTTTTGAAAAAATCAATTTCCTCTTTGATCAAAGTCTTTTGAACTCCATTTATTTTCATCGGCACTCCACTTTTGGTTCTCAAAACGGCACGAAGTGCAACGGCTTCATGCATGACGGATAAAAACTGTTCGACTGTCAATTCATGAGTAGAATTACTACTTTTCCTCGCAAGTGTAATATTTATTAGGACTGGAAATCCTTCTTCTGTGGTGACCCATAAATGGTCTTCCTCCTGCCCCCCAGGAGGTAATGGGCTCTCTGTTGTTGTTGAACTGTAATCCGTCGTCTCTTCATCACCATTATAATCAGTTGTCATTCTTATTGGTAATGTTGTAGTAGCTACTGTTGTTGTTGTTGTCGTCGTGGTTGTTACAGGCCTGTGAGGAATTTTATGGGGATGTTCACCTTGTTCAATGCTAAAATTGGAAAATCGTGTTCCATTCAGTCGGATTTTTGTGGCTAAAGTATCTACTAAATCCCGTCTCATCAGTGGCATTGCCAAATAGGACCAGGATTCAGTAAGTAGAATATTTCCAAAGACTGTGATATTAGCCATTTTTGTTCTGTAGCCGAGGAGTTCTGTATTATTATTCGGAGGTTTTGGACTCGTCCCATCCCAAACACATTTACCATCTTCAAGCACATAGTCATGATTACATTCAATTTGCCTACAGATCTGATTAAACGGATCATAAATCTCCCATACATTGGGACAACGGTCTGGATCATAATAGTCCGAACTGAATAACAAGTCATTATTCCATCCTTCAGGTCCAAAATTTAGGAGAATGCTTAGAGACTGTGTAAAATCCCAGTCAAAATGTCCAATCGTTGGATCACACCACGCAGGCATTTTACGGAGGCAATAACGTTTCGTCTTTGTTCCATTTTTCCACTTCCAATAGCCATAACTGCTAAACGGGTAATTTTCTCTTGTTTCGCATTCCGCTTCAGTCTTATTTTCTTTGGTTGTGCCAAAAGTCACTTTGTCATCAATTATTTCGTGTCTCAATGAAAATTCCGAAAGGTCTGACTGTTCAAATAAATGCAATTTATTCAACTTATTTAATTTTGTGACTGCTCCAGTTTTATTAGGGTCACCACAGTAGTATGTAAAATCAACACAGCAATCACCTGTTTACAAACATGTTCAATTTAATACATGTAGCATTGATCAGTATTGATTATTGATTATTCAAGATGAAGTAAAAAGAAAAGTCGTGACTTGAGAAAAGACACACACAAAATACTAAGAAAGGTGGTAAAATCGATTTTTACCATAATAAAAGCAGTCTGCATCACAACTGCAAAAAAAAAATATAGAGAGAGATAATATGAACATGCAAATTTAATTAAATAATTATGAAATGGTATAGAGTGTTAATAAGGTTATAATATTATACCTGCAAATGTAAGGTGCTCCAAGCAAAGGATCTGAACACCTATTTTAATTTTAATTCAACATTTTTCTTATATTTTTTTGTCAATATAATTAAAACTAGAGGTGATTTTTTTTTTAATTTTTCCACGTGCAAACCTTAAAACACAGCTATCCCATGCTCCGCATTGTGCTCGATTTAGAGTGGGCATAAAAACATCTCCAACACTTTTCAAACCAAATGTAAAGTCTTTAGTAGAAGGAAAAACTCCATCACCAATTTTATAGCCTTCTTCATTTGGTAGTTCTAAAAGGCGATTTTGATTTTTCAAGGCAAATAAACGTAACTCCTCAAGTGGTCCAAGCTTCAAATCTATAAAATAAGACCACACATTTGTTTTCTGTGTTGTCTAAAGTTTTTTTTATTCACGAGACTTAAATCATTAAATACCTGTGAAAGCTGAAACGATGAAAAAATGGCTGCTTGGAAGGCAAGAAGAAAATAAGATGAGACAAGAAAACTTTAGCCAGTGCATCTCAGTGTTTCATCGACGTAATTATAATTGGTTAAATATTCTGGGTGTTCTTGATTTTCTTCATTCGTCCTCTTTTTCCCTTTTCTTAAATTTTGTTTCTAATCCATTAAAAATTGAAACTACGAAAAAAATAAATTTATTTTCACAAGATATAACACTTATCACGAATTTACACCAGCTATACAAGAAATTAGGTATGTATTATGTATTGGGTATAGTCTATTACAATTTGTAAGGTGCAGATGAATAGTATTTCAAACACTTTACTTGCATATTGAATATTGATTATTGATTACAGATTGATTAATTTATTGCAATGATACAGGTATACTTGAAATTTATAGCTGCACACCAATTGACACTCAAAGTTCAACTGCATAGGAAAAAACTGGACTGGAATATTTTTTCGCCACTATTTATTTGTTTATCAATGAGTATACTTCTAATTTTTAATATTAAATGTTAACTCAATAATGCACTCTTGAAAATTGGAACTGTTACAAACGAACATAAATTGATTTTTCAGTAAAGACATGGATAATGGATCACTGATGCACTTCTAATTTTTTCCTTTTTCTGATCAAACTGATAGTATTTAACATGAAAAGTATATTATTTTTTTACTTTGTATATCTTTTTGGAAAAACCACATGAAACTGGATGAACATCTTATTATTAAAAAAATAGCATCAGCAATTATAGCGTTTAGTGTATTTTATTCTTTAGACACTCTATAATGTTATTTGAGCTTGTATGATAATGAACATGTAACATGTAGACAAGTAGACAGTGGATGTACCAATAAACAAAATAAACTAACAATAATAAAATACTATCCCATAATATAATATTGATTTGAAACCGTTACATTTTACACATGCACACAAAGAAAATCCAATCTTATCAGAAATGCTAGAATTGAGAATCAACTCGTTTCATGATGAGCTTTCACTAAACCAACCAACTACCAAACTATATTTACTAGTAAATGTATCAATCATTAATAGAAACATGTATTACATTTATTTTATTTGTTTTCAATATATGATTATTTTGCTAAAAGTTCATATATTATGTGATTGATTATAATTCCGTATCTCATGTGCTCTGTGTTGTATAATATTGTATGTTGTATGCCTCCGCAATTTCATATGGCTGAACCTAAAATTATAGATGAAATTGGCAAATCGGCCATGAAATTGAAAATCAACTTTACCAATTGATAACAGTGATAAGAATTCAATGATTGACACCGTAATATACTTTATACTACCTAATCGAACATTATATGAAGTCTATTTTTTTCTCAGGTATTTTCCATGCAGCACACAACATATACGCACGTGCAGTCAGAAATCGTATCATATGCTAAATGCTAGTGAAAAGGCATGATGATAAAAAATAAAGGTGATGATCAGTTCATGCTGGCCTTTAATCTTTAATACAAAACAGTCGTTTTTTACGACAGACGACGGAACCATCCGCTCTCCCCGTTTATGAGTAAAGTGTAAATATAATATGACATTATTTAAACAAGTTGACATTTTACACTTGTCATTTTGTTAGTTTGTGAGTTGTTTTTTGTGTTTATTTGTCTGTCGGTCGACCATTTGGAAGACTAGTCAAAATAGTCAGTCGTCAGATATTATGTGTACAGTGTACATATGACACATCAGGTAGCAGATTAAAACAAAACTATATCAAAACTGGAAACATGAAATTATTATGTAACATTATGTAATCGCTCTACCAACTGTCTATGGTATCTGCTCCTACAAACTATAAATAAAAAGGCTTTTGATTAGACATTAGACATCAGTTATTATTTCTATACACAACTATACACACACAATGTACGGTATATACTATGGTTACGAGTTACGAGCTCTGAGGACTGAGGATATCCTGAATTCTAAATAATAAATTTGTTCAGGGTTTAGTGGTTAATCCTGCTCAAGGAAATGGGGTATCAAAATTTAATTTAGAGGACAAAGGATTTGGAGGTCAAATGTCAAATGATGATTTTCATTTATCGGTCAAACTTTTAACTACTACATAATCATGGACAAGTGATTTGTGATGTGGTATTACAGTAGTCTGAATGGATATATTGTGTATTATATTTTATGTAATACTTGTAATTTTAATACACATTTTCACATTTATTTAATACGAACATCAGAGTATAATCAGTAATCAGTACAATCTCACTTTTTTCTTCCCACAGCGTTTTAATTTTCTCGGAAATCTTTCCCGTTTCTAGCCATCCGCTATCTATCAACCTAATAAAGAAAAGAGGTCGTAGCCCTGAGAGTAAATTTTGTTAAATATTTCAGTATTTATTGGAAACCGGATCAATTACAATTTCATTTCCTTGGGCTTTTCTATAGAATTTTACTCGAACCAATTTAGCACTGGTTATTGCTCATCTTCTGCCGTTCCATGCTTTCCTCTTTGCGCACTTTATACTCTTTATACTCTATAAGCGTACACTCCAGTTTCAGCTGAAAAACATGCATGTTTGAAGTTTGAATTAATTATAATGATACATTCGTACATACTACATACGCTGATGGTTTCATTACTCATCACGTCACAATGTCTTCGCACGTTTACACCAACTTGTAAAAAATTAATGTCTTTTACTATCTTCTTTCTCTTTATATAAGTCGACTGTCTGCCGTCTACAGTTTAGAGTCACGAGAAAACAGTTTCGAGGTAAAAATATAAAAACTGCCCTGGAACTTGTGGCCGATCAATTATCAATACTTGATTCCTCATTGTCCTACATTTTGATTCTGCAAAAGAGGGTCAAAGGTATAAGCTGATGATGAAGTCTTTTCCAGGTTCGACAAACAGTAAGAATTAGAAATTTGAATGGAAGTGGAGTGGAGTGGAGTGTGTTAGCATTTAGCATGTCGGAACTTTATGTACTTTACCATTTTTTATCTAATACGAGAGTTTATTACTGTCTCTTCAGTCCTTTTCAAAATGTTGATGGTTTCTAAATACTTTAAATATGTGATTACACGTCATATTTTTTAGTGGTAAATAAGTGTTTGTGCTTTTAAAAAATGATTGGTTTGAATGGTTGTTTAGTTTTATACTTTTTCATTCTTTTCATTTGCTCTTCCATACACATTCTCCATGCTGGCACGAGCAGCAACAACAGTCACAGTGGATTCACAAGTGAATTACTAGTCGGTTCACAAATTTCCATCCATAAAATATCATCAACAGTTGAACATTTTCAAACGTTAAGACAGGAAAGTGAGAGTGAAAGTGAACAAAGAGAAAGAGGAAAAGATGGGAAGCAACCTGTTTCAGAATTTGTTCGCAAGGATAAAAATAATAATAATTTTGAAAATCTACAACCTTATTTTGATAGTTTGAATAAAAGTAAAAAGAATAAAAGTGCAGTGTCCATTTCCAGTCCAGGGGATTCTTTGTCAGATGGAATTTTACTCGCTGATGGTGATGGCATTGATGAAAATCCCTTGTCAAAACGAGCCACAACAACTCGACACCCTAGTTAGAGAAACTAAAAACTCAATAATTTGAATTTACTATAATACATTCACATTTCGATCAAAACTTAAAGATATTTTTATGAAATATTTTGAATAATTTATTTTGATGTAGGTCTGAGAACCAGAAAAACAAGCAAGCGAACAACTCGGCGCCCATCTCGACTTCCCTCTCGGAGAACAACAACAACAACAGAAACAACTAGAGAACCAACAAGAAGAACCCGGAGAACAACTACCGAAATTCCATCAACAACTACAACGGCAGCCAGTGACACTTTGACTCCTCTTGACTGTACCTGGATCCTTTTGTGTGCTGTCATCATCTTTACCATGCAAACTGGTTTGGAAAATAATACAACGTATTCATAAAGTACAAACTTAAAAAATTAAAAGCATTTTACATTTTAGATTTTAGCTCAGGACATTTTAGGACAGTTTATTCCATTTAAAAAAGGTTTGTTATTTTTAGGATTTGGACTTTTAGAAGCTGGAATCGTCTCCATAAAAAATGAAACAGTAATAATGAAAACTGAAAACCATTCGTTTGAATTTAAAGTTTTAACTACTTTTTACTTTTTACATAAAAATTTGACATGATATTTCAGAATATAATGATGAAAAATGTAGCGGACGTTGTTCTCGGTGGTTTTACGTACTGGATTTTTGGCTACGGCATCTCTTATGGAACATGGAAAGGATCCAGTCCCGTCTTTGGAATTGGTTTTTATGCAGTTGACTCTGAGATTCCAGATATGGGTGATATTTTTACCGCCTTCTTCTTCCAGCTCTCTTTCGCAACGACTGCCACCACAATCGTTTCAGGCGCTTTGGCAGAGCGTTGTAATTTCAAGGCGTATTGTCTCTACAGTCTATTCAGTACAATTACATACAGTGTCCAAGCTCGATGGGTTTGGGGCCCGACTGGCTGGTTGAAAGAACTGGGTGTGATTGACATTGCCGGTTCGGGATCGGTTCATTTAGTAGGCGGGACGAGTGCGTTCGTGGCTGCGTGGTTCCTTGGACCCCGCCGTACGTAAAGTCGTAAATTTTAATTCTTAATTAATTTAGGTTACCGTATTTTCTCTTATTGTACGGCGGCCGTACTAAAAAATCCCTTTCGCTTTTTAGCGTATGTACTATTAGAGAGGCAGCACAACTGGAAGCTGGAGCGTTGCATATGTTTACATTACAAAAGTACGCCGTACTAAAAAAGTGAAGGGGATTTTTTCGCGACGTACTATTGGAGGGGCAGCACTACTGGAAGGTGCCGTACAATAAGAGAAAATACGGTATTCTAGTTTCTAATTTCTTTGTTTTTCGTGGTAATTTATTTTCATAATTTGTACTTTAAACTTTGGATTTGATAGTGGGACGATATGAGATTGGAGTAAATGGACATGGAGTTCCTACGGACGACGAGCCGGGAGCACCGCCATTGGGAAATCCCATGAATATTTTACTCGGACTTTTCTTTTTATGGTGGGGTTGGTTTGCTTTCAATGGTAATTCTATAAAAATTTCAAAGTCTAAGAAAATCTCTAATATTATAATACATTATTTACTTGAAATAGTAGAAATAATTATAATTTAAAATATATGAAAGCCGGAAGCACATACGGAGTGACGGAGGATTTGTGGAAGTTTTCAGCTCGTGCATGTGCCACAACAGTTGTCGCCTCAATGGGTGGTGGAATTGTGGGGCTCTCCTGGTCATTTATCAAGAGTCGAGGAAAACTGTTTGACGTCTTGGATATTGTTAACACAGTTCTGGGAGCATTAGTCGGTATCATAGCAACAGTTTAATTTTTTTATATAAATTACAAGTGCAAAAAAACATCTATTTCCATGTTAAATAAAAGTCTAAAGTCAGTTAAAATATTGAAAATTATATACACATACAAATTAAAGGTATCACAGCAGGATGTGCAATTGTTCACACATTTGAAGCTTTTTTCATTGGAGTAATTGGAGCAATCATCGTCCTAATTTGTGGAAATATTCCAGACTTGCTAAAAATTGATGATCCAGTTGGGGCAACGGGCGTCCATGGATTTGGTGGAATTTGGGGTATGATTGCTGTTGGGATTTTTGCAGAAAGTGATGAAGGGATTTTAGGTGTTACGAATGGAAATTCTGGACTATTTCGAGGTACAAAAACAAACAAAAGATAATATTTTGATTTTTGACTTTCAAATTGATTGAACCTGCTCAAATTGTTAATTTTCTACGTATAAAGGTGGAGGTTGGTATTTAATTGGTGTTCAAACTCTTGCTTGTGTTTCCATAATTGTTTGGTCAATTTTCTCTACATTTTTCATCCTACTGGTAAAATATTTTCATTAAACATGAGACATTTCACTAATTTTATATGTACACAGGTGTAAAATGATCAAAAGTTCCTTTACAAATCTACTCGTAGTTTATAAATCTGATTGTGCCGTTGAGAGTGGAACCACACGAAGAACTGTTAGGCTTGGATTTTTGTGAGCACGGTATTCGACGGGGTAAAATCGGAATGAGCCCTGCCCTCTCTCTCTTTGGTAAATTACTGTTAATTAAAATATCTTTTATCTTTTATTCTCATTTTGATTGTTTACCATCTGAAAAACACATACATGTATAACACTTGCATAACAGGTTCTCATCCTGAAGTCAATGAAATTCACAAGAAGAATGCTGGTGTGACAGGTCAGGATAATCCAGGTAATCCATTGAATGCAGACGAAAATTATGAAGAATGAAAGATATACGGAACAAATTGAAAATCCCAATATTTTTTCTTCTCTTATTTGTCTGTTGTCTATTGTCTTTTTGTTTTTTTAGCCCATGAAAAGATCACAGAGACTCTGCGAGACGTTCGAATTTACAGACCGTCTCGACGTCGAGCAAGTTATCGAGCAACTCTACTTAATCGCCAGAATCAAATCAAATCCCCTGCTTCCAACAAACGGAAACTAAAGGCAGCAATGCTGTTTGCCCGAGCCTTTAACAAACTACAGAATAAAGGGAAGAACAAAGTGAAACCAAGAAATCAGCAATATATGTACAATAGCCATTCTGCTTCACTCAAATCCAGCACAGAAAGTCTCATCAAAAGTTACAACCAACAACTGGAACCAACGAGAGTCAAGGGTGGTAATCAGATCAACAATAATAATGACAGTAATACTAACAACAAAAATATTCAAATTGAACACAGACAAATTCTAGTTCCAAAAGATGCTCCTGTTGTAATTTTACAACAACAACAAGAACAACCAAGTGCAGATATGAATACAAATGTAAAAATAGCAACTGATGAAAATGATGCAAATAAAATGATTTATATCCCTTAAATTAAATTGATTTTGGAAATTCTGTCTTTGTCTGCATCTTTTCTTTTTTGTACAGGAAACAAGTAAAATTATCATAAGATTGTCATCTACATTTTTGAATGGAATGTTCGTAGATATTTCAGCTTTCAGCATTTATACTTTATACAAGTAAATCCTAAAACTTTATAGTATGAATTTTACACTATACACTTTACAAATGATGAGCATATAAAATACCAAGCATACATGCATGAAATATTATATATAGAGTAAAATGTGTATAAATAAATACAAATGACAGGCGAAAGGAACTTGAGAGAAACTTTCCAAAAGGGTAACTTTCTTAAAGCCATAATAATATTAATAATCATAATCATGTGTCTTGTGCCTTGTGTCTCACGTGCAATGTGCATTGTGTACTCTGTACTTTTCAACGTAATGGAGAATGTATGAACAGCAAAGATTAGTGGACAATGCATTCACCATTCACTCAACAAATAAGTACGTGCATTCATTCCTCTATTCAACAAAAAGTACCATAAGGAACTCTCACCAAATCTCCTTGAACAAAGATTGGAATTTACTATAGTAACTATAGTAGTATAGTATAGCGTCTCACATGTACAATGTACATAATATTATTCTGCATGTTTATTATACCTCCATAAACTTCCGTTTTCTCATACTGGTCATCAACTTGTATTATTACGCACTTCCTTTATAATTGCAACAAAATTACGCATCCTCCACCGTCCATGCTCATTAATTTCAACTGCGAGATCACGAAACAATTAAAAGGAAACTGGAAGAGTTCATTTTTTTTATAGCTCATTTCTTGCAATTGCTGATGAGCCGAGAGAATAAAGTTGAAATTAAGTAGAATTTTCAGTATGTTATATTTTATACTATAAACTTTAAATTAGTTGTTAGGATTTAATTAGTAAGACACAAACTACAAGAAAAAAAACCTACAAAATCGTGTTGAAATCTCAGTCATATTTAATAACTGTCAAAATAAACTAGGGCGAATGGAAAAGTAAATCGGAATCTATTTTGGTCTGATCAAGAGTCAAGTCAAGAGTCGAGAGAAACTCAGAAATGCTACAGCCTATGTAAAACTACAACCTATAAAATACACAAGATACAACATACCTGTATTCTAAAGTATGACTAAACTAATGATGTCTAGTGTCTACTGACTGAGATGACACAGAAATTCATGTTGAGCTATTCATGTAGAGGAAAAAAGGCGTTGATCGTTGACTGTTAAATGTAAAGAGTAACAAGTCTATCAGATATCAGATCATAACATGATAACATAACATGTTATATGTTATCTTGCTTACAATTTACAATATTATACATGTTACAGATTACAGATAGATATTGAAATTGATATGGCCTCAAGTTTGTATACTGTGTATCGTGTACAACAAATGGAAGATGGAAGAGAGTGGCAGAGTAAAATCTCAAAGAAATCTTGTACTATGTACTATGTACTCTCTCTCTCTTTTTCTGTGTAATGTGTCTAGTGTCAAGGTGTGTTTGTTATTGTTGCTGCAATATTATTATAATACTTTGCTATGCGGATATGCACCCAATATAATATAATATATGTAATACAGAATCGTTGCAGTGTGTGTGTGCTCGACCAATAACATCGACATCCACATCGTCGTCGTCACATTGTTATCTCAACAACATTGACCATTGACCATTAGACTGCAGAGCAAGAAACTTTGCATCTGTAATTTGTAAACTATAGTGATTCAAGTTTTTATTAGATAACAATTACAAATCCTTTTTGTTGTACTGTTATCAGTGTTTAGTTTTTATTCAATAATTGAACAGTTTAGTTTAGCGTGATAAAGATAGTTTTTGATTTTTGGATTTTGGACTATAGAGAAAATAAGACGAGATCAAAATGAAGAAGCTTTCAAGAGTTAGTTGTTTGGAAAATCAAATTTGTATAGTCATTTGCATCCTTCTTTTTTCCCTTGCTGGCGAATCTCAAGCTCAAAGACTGAATCGTAGACGAACTACAACCACTAGCACCACAACGTAATCTAAAATTTTCAATTTCATCATTTTCATCAAGTTCATTTTTTAATTTTTATTTTTTCTGCAATTGAATTTACCTTGGTCTATTTTGATTTTATACATTTCAGACCTGCAACTCCACTTGCAGAACGAGAAAATAATTTACTTCAAAGAGAACAAAATTTTAATGCCCGTGAAGCGAAATTCCGGGAGAGAGAAGTTAATCTAACACTTCGAGAAGATGGGTTGAGACTTCGAGAGCAAAAAATTGCAGTCCGAGAGGAGAACTTAAAATTGAGAGAGTTGAAAATTGAGGGAGAAATGGCTACTTCAACACCCGCTCCGGATTTGGATCTTGTGAGATTTCACAATAAAACTGCAACTTGGGAAGAAATCGGAACAAATGAACCATGCCCAGAAAATATGAGATTCTTTGCCATCCCTGGGAATAGTAGAGAAGGAACTTGTGACTGTGATTATCATCAATGCTCCAGACCTCTTTTGGTAAAATTTGTGACAGAGTGAATAATGAATTTTAATTAAAATTTTTGATTATGTAAAAGATTTTGACAAATAATATTATTCTTGTTTTACTATTTTTACAGTACTCGTTAAAATATGATCAGTGTTTTTGGGCTTGGTCTCAGGTAAATAACAGAAAAAATTTACATTTTTGTTCGTTCAAAAATTCAAAATCAAATGCAAAAAGTTAATCTTTTTCCTTTTTTTTCAAAAATATTCAGGGTCCTTGTGAACAAGGGGAATTCTACGCGTACAATGACACACTTCATCCAGTCTGTCTCAAAAATAAATGTCCACCATCCCTCGCATTGAGAACATCAAAATATTACTTTGAGGATCCAGATGATCACGAATGTTACGAGGTATGTAAAAACGTTTTATTTTCAAGATTCAATATGAAATATTATGACCATTGTAGATCGTAGTGTAGACACAATTTATTTGATTTTTTTTAAATGTATTTACTTTCATTATATATTACAGACCACAACTCGAGGTTATTGTGAAGAGAAAGAATCGAAACTTCTGACAACATATGATGACCCAATTCCAAAGTGTAGAGCAAAGTCTGTCTGTCATCCTCTTTCTAATCCTCCTCATCAAGAATGCATCGCGGGCAATAAGAGACACCTCGATGGGCAATGTGAATGATTTTTTTTAATTTTTTCAGTTTTTAAGTGTCGAAAAAAATAAAAACTGTTGAAAAACTGAAATTTTTTTTCAAAGTACAATAATTATTTTACCTTCTCTTTGTTATTTTTTTATCGTGTAAGTACTAAATAAGTACAGAATATTATGGGATTTTTTAAGTTAAAATATTTTATTATTGATTATTGAATGAATAAAAACTTAAACTCAATATTTTTGTTACTAAAGAGGACAAAAGACCAACAAGAAAAAAAAATATCAATAATTTATTTAGCATTTAGCATTTTTAGACATTTATTTGTGCTATAAACATGTGTACAAAATATAAAATACAAAATACATACAGAATGAGAATTGAGATCATTTATTATTTCTTTGCACCTTCACATATTTTCTAGACATACTATATAAAGTTTAATGCACTTGTTATATAACATTATATTCTATATTCTTCTAGACTAAAAAATAACCTATATAAAATCTGTACAAAATTGAAAATACTACAAAAATACAGCTATATAATAAATAAATATATATGATAAAGTTTCAAATAAATAAATAAATAGTATTTTATTTATATTTAGCTGAATAGTTTGTAAATGGTATAACAGATAGGAGAAAAGAGAATCGTTTTCACTCTTCCCTTTTTAGGCTGCAACTCCAACTTTTTCATAATGAACACCTTTGGCTACTCCCCCAAACTGTGAAGAACTTGGGCTTGGTGCACGTGCAAGTTTTTCTTCATTCAACAATCTCGTGTGCACGAGGATGACTACAATAAAATAGAAACTGGAACAGAGGAGAATTGCCCCCGTGATGAAAGCTACAAGAGCTTGTGCTGATGAAGAGTAGAGCAAATTACAACTCACGATGTAGTGGAGAAACATGAGAATCACTATGGCGATTTTCACACCCACCCATGTTTTCAAAGTGCCCGTTGATGACTAAACACGCATAAAAATTTTAAACAATACAAACATAATGAGCAATAATTACGGAGTAAATTATTTAAATTTAACTGACAAAAATAATAAATAGATAAAACTAGACAAAATATAAATAAAATATTATACCAGTTTGACTCCAATGAGAAGAACCACGGCACAAATGAGGCCAAAACAGTACAAAATTCCCAAGATTGCCAATGCAAACAAGGATTTTGTCAACGTCTCATCTAAGACAAACATTGAAAATCAAAGATAAAATAAACTAATAAATTTTCACGCTATTTACTCTTTCAATTTTTTTTAGAAATAACCAACAAAAATCAAAACATGAATAAAACAAAATGAATAAACTTACCATCTAAATCATGTGGAGCGGCTGTTGCATTTTTCTCCACCAGCTCATTTTTGAGTGTCTGTTTTTCCTCACTGTACTCATCTGCAAGCAGCCACCAGCCCCAAAGCGTAAAGAGGAATCCAAATAAATGCCCAAACTGGAATAATAAAACACATTACAATATTGAACTGACAATATCACTATAGATTAAAGATTCAAGAGCTCCCATTAATTAATTTAGTATCAAAAGTATAAAAAAAATAAAAATAATCTGAGATGACTTTAAATTCTAAATTGTGTACCAGTTCAGCTGCTCCGACGAGAAATGATCCCGTCCTCAGTGGCAATCCACAGCATAAAATACTCATTTTGAATAAATAATAAATACGTTACATGTGAATATTTTTTCACTTGTGACTTGTGACTTGTAACAATGTTTGTAAAACTTGTTTTACAAATTGACAATTGAAAATTACGACTGTCAAGGATTTTAAGTAGAGATTAGAGACGAAGGTTTTTCTTAACCTGCAGCTCCTTTGAAATTGCTCTGTGAACTGTGTACTTTGGACTGTCTTCTCTGTTCTGAACACATGGAAAATTTCTTTGTATATGTCTAAGCGCTTTGTGCGTATTAAAGTACACGCACCTAAAAACGACGGAGAAGCGATAGACCGTCGCACTGAACACTGCACTGCATTCTCAGAACCTTAGAACATAGAACTTACAATTGTTAGAACATTCAGATAGCAGCGTCGTAGTTTATTTATCGAGACTCGACGAGAAAATTCTCTGCTCAATTTAATGAAATGAAAATGTGCGTGCATGTAAAACATTTATCTTGTCTTTTTCATTCACTTATTTTATCATTTATTATGGGAGTTTACTCTCTTTACCTACACTTTACACCTTGTACGAACCACTAATATTTTGACTTGGACTAAGGCTTTTCAGCCATTTGGGTACTGATATATCCGTACAAATGATGATAAATCGTCAATTGACAGCTTTTGTTTTTTGTTTTTTTTTGTTAAAGGCCAAATGTGCGTTATGCGGCTTCTATGTAAAATAAATCCACATAGATTTGCACTTGGTCCGCTCATCCACTTAAATAAATTATTTTTAGGAACTACAAAAGTGTTGAAAACACAGCACACTACTGTACACATTGTACATCATGTGCTTCTGCATTTCCTATTTCCAGACATAGAAAATACGTAAAATAATTGAGAAAAGGAAATGCAAGGGAAATTTCTTCCATTCTCAATATTTGAATGCCTCTACATAACAGTCTAGTCGCAAGCTTTATATTTATGGACTTTGAATTCGTTGCGATAGAAATTTACATCCCGGTTTTGCATATTG
>JAQGBH010003171.1:0-20894 GCA_034698265.1 Sminthurinus aureus | reverse complement strand
GTTCTTTTGTAAGCGCCTATAGAATTCTGTATCTTTTACTCTCCTTTATTTTGACATTTTAGACTAGTGTTGCATTCTCCAAGCCTCTTCCTAATATTTTTAGTTTAACAAAGCAAATCCCAACAACCGGTCATGCGTTAAATCTCTAGAGTTTTTCATAATCCTGCTCTTTTCAAAACAGAATTCGATACGAGATGTAAAATTCCTATTTTTACAGCAAATCTCAACTTCGTATGAAACCTCAAAGTTCCCGTGTTCGTCCCATTTTCAATATTAAACATTTAAATGTGGTCAAAATCGTTCATGACTTTAATGAATGCATTCCTTCGAGTCATAAGCGTAGCTATTCTCACCGTTGACTTTTCTCAGTTTAAAACTATAACATGGCATTTGAGGTGGCAAGGAACCAGCAAAAATTTGTTTTTTACAAAGTTTGCAACCAACAACCATGAGTTTAATTAATCGTGATAAGAATAATCATAATAATTATTATTATTATCATTGTTCTTATTCTCTGGCTCTTAAAATGTTCATGTGCTCAAAAATTCACAGTAATCCGAGGAATATTTCCACCCACATTTTCTGGGAGGAGCTTCAAATATCCATAGTAACAATACACCCAATTTTCCTCAATTTATACAAAATATGCCAAAAATTCAAAATTCCTGTCATTACAAGAGTCCGAGTTCCGCTGACAAAAAAATCTCAACGGAAAATGCAGCTAAATGTGGACATCCGGATGTGCCCAAAGCATGAAAAATTTATAATGAGCGGAAGGCGGTGAAATCGCACCCAAACACCTGCTCCTGTGAAGAAAAATCTACAATTTTGATATTTTGTCAAAAATTCCGAAAGTATATGACGAAGGGTTATTTGAGACATGTTTTGACCAATTTTTATAAATTTAGGTTGAAATATGTGACTGCAGTGAATTTTGAAAGACATTTTCTCTTTTGAATAGTTTTGTGAATGTTGCGTTAGCAACGGCTTGTTATTTTGGCTGTATCTCAGCAACGGAGCATCCTACAAAGTTGAGAGTGGGCTCAAAAAATTGGTCATAGCCGAAATATACTGATTTCATGTCAAGAACGCTGATTTTGGCCCCGGTTTGCCCAAGAAAACACGGAGTTTGTTTTAGAAGTCTTGGCGAATGCAAGCTATGGTACTTTGTTTTGAAATTACAAAACTTATAAAGCACCGATAGAAAAATGTAAATCCTCATCATGAAAAACATTTGTGAAATAATGTGTGAGATAATAATAATCTATTTTTGAAACTTTGAACTTTTGATTTTTGTCTAATTTCTGACTTTGTAACATGACTTTTGAATTTGAAAAAAAAGAATTCTAATTTCTGTTCCAATTATTTTTGGGTCTGCGCTACCTGTCTTAATAAATCAATAAAAAAATAAATACTACATAAAGAACTAATAAAATGTACAATTCCAGCTCACCGTGATCTTCAAAACAAATGTCGACGTGGGAATCAGCAAGTCCGAGTCCAGTGAAAAAGGAGCCGAAAGGATGGACAGTTCCGAAGCACAAGAGTTCCTCCAGCTGCTCCAGCATCCGCCATCTCTTCTCCACATCTTCCTGCTTCATTTGACTCCTTTTTCAATACATTGTTTTTTAATTACAATAATTTTTTTAATTGTTGATGTGGAAATTACTTTAATTCGTCCTATACCTCTCTAAAATTTCCACGAGTTGACGGTCATGAGGACTCGCGGGGAAGAATCCGGTCAAGTGCGGATTATACTCGTCAGTCAAAGAAGACTCTTCCGATTCCTGTTCTTGTTGCTCTTGTTGCAGATGATGTGGGTAGTTGAGGAGCGAGTGGTACGGAGACGGATGAACTAGAATTGGCGGGGCTTGGAGAGACGCAGCTGCCTGTTGTTGTGAAGGGAGGATGTAGGAATAATAATTCGCGTAATTCAACGGGACGGCGGGAATGTAATAACGGTAATAACCGCCGGAACATGCTCCTGTCGCCCACATTTTAACTCTTACTTTTTCATATCACTTCATTTCTATTTTATTCTATTCTATTTTAAGCTCCTTTTATTTCCATCACAAAACTAGTTTACATTTGAAACAGGTTTCCAAGTCATGACAGTTTCAACAATGAATTGTCACTCATTTGAGCACAAGGATTTGCACAAGGCACAAAAAAGAGTGGAGTAAGATCAAGTACAAATTGTCCAATCCGCATCTTTTTCCCACTTGCTCTTTTTTCTGCAAAATACGGAAACTTTGAATGTATTCGCACTTTTTGAATTTTCCTTCTTGTTTACCAAAAAATAAAGTGGAGTAGAGCTGGGTGTAATAGTGTTGCGTGGAAAGAGCAGAGTGAGTGGTCGCTAGGCAACGGAGTCACAACAGAATTCCACGGGGTTCACTTGAGTTGAGTAGACGTATCCAGAACTACGGAGCAGGGGAAAAGAAGTAGGTGAGTGAGTGTGCGGTTGAAGAGAGAGAACGGGCAAAATAGGAGAAGCGGACGTGTGCAATCGGAATTGGAATGGCAAAGGAGGGAAATTCAGCCAAGTACACATCACACAAGTTGGCAATAACAAAAGAGAGAGAGAGTACAGTCAAATATAATTCCCTCTCTCGCTCTTGCCGTCTACAGTATTTGCTTTTGCATAGTATGAGTCACAAATAATATAAAAATGAAAAGCATAATTTAGTAAATGAACAGCTCATCTGTTTTTCTTTGCCCACTTTTGAAAGGCCCTTTTAACTGAGCAATCTACAATATGCATTTGTCCTCAGCTCTTCTTTTCTCTTCTTTTCTCTTCTCCTCCACAACACACAAAATACATCAAATCCACTCTGCTTTTGTTATCTTATTTATTTAGTCGCACTCAGCAATTTCTTTGTCCTCATCCTTCACTCAGCTCCTCGAAATGTTGTCTGTTCAGAGATGATTCAATTCAGCTATTTTTTCCCGTCCATCACCAAAATTACATCCCATTAAAAATATACAAAAACATTCCTCGTTTGTAATAAAATGTATTAGAATTGTGTGAGAAAGATATTCCAAAACTCATCATTTCCTCCATCTGATGACTCATGACCAAAACTGGAAAATCCTTAAATTTTTACCACCCCACCATCTCAATTTGTATAAAATTTAAAATGTTTCTGCATCGGATTTGATGTGCGATCAACTTTTGCATTATAAAACCTTTGTAAAAATGGAATGACAAAGACAAAATGGGAGAGTGGAACAGAAATGGGAAATTTCCGGGTCTGATTATGCTGCGAGTTTTAACTAAACATGAACAATTTGAGACCAAATGCCTTTTTGTAAAATTTTTACTTTTCAAGTGCCCTTTTTTACTTTTGCCCGATGCTTGAAAAATCCTCTTGTAGTTTATCGCATATTCTGTATTTTCCGAGCAGCAGGATTCAACAACATGAAGCATGAAATATGAACAGAGAAGGGAGCAGACAGCGTGAACGGAATCCTTGACTTTGAAATGGATTTTCCGGGCTCTGAATTTCCCTAATACTCTCTCTCTTTCTCTCACTTTGCATTTTGACATTTGAAATGCACATGTTCCAGTTTGTACTTGACGATGAGTGAATTAATTGGGATTTATTTCTCAAGTTCCGTCTGATCCGAGGTCGTGTGAACTGGTGAGACAAAAGGAGGATGAGTGAGGACACCAACAAGAGCAAGAGTTAAGTAAAGCTAAATCCGAGCAGCAAAACACGTCCTCAAAAGCCAGAGCAAAGCAACACATTTTCAAGTTGAACAACAAAACCAGATCTGATCACCACATTTTACACTTGCGTCAGCTTCAGAAAAGGACGCAGAGCCAAATGAATCGCCAAGAAAAATCATCAAGGCAAATTTATCCGGTCCTCTGCCGTCTCACTGCCAGCCAAATTACGTAAAGTACTTGTCTATTCATTTATTTACAACTATTTTATTCCATTCCTCAGTCGTCATTCGTCAGCCATGTGGAATTTAATTTGCTTCCTCTTTTGTTGTTTGTTTGCTGTTTGCAGAGGGTTGGAGTCAAAGTGGCTGTGGAAACGGTAAATAAATTGGCAATAGATATGTCCTCATCCCAAATCATCCCACTTTATAACAACTCGTGGAGGACAACGAACATGTCCAATCCGGCCACAACACACATTTCCAGTAACATGAACAGAGCCAAAGCCAGAATTAAAAACAAAGAGAACAAATAGCAGAGCATTTTCACCGCAATCAACTTGGGCAATATTTAGAAATGGGCCAACAAACACAAGAAACGGAAAAAGGAGGAAAATGTGGAAAAGAGCCAAAGGTGAATAGTTCTCTGTTCATGTATTTTATGTTTTATACGTCATTTGTGCAATTTGATTAGCTTTAAAAAATATTTATTTATGATTTTCTTGTGGTTTGTGTAGGAAAGAATTGAGAGTTGTTTTGGCGCCTGTGAATTGTCTCGTGGACTCAGGCAGAGTGAACGGGACATGCGATGGGTGGTCCACTCAGTTCACAAGTCTCAATAGTCACCTCAAAGATCAGAGTAAGAACCCAGAGTACAGAGTTCAATTCAGAATGAGGACCTTACCAACCCTTTTCTCTTCCTTTTCTACTCTCCAATAAATTCATTTTCAAAAGGGCGGAAATCCTAATTCAGCACATTATTTATGCATTCATAAATAAATCAAGAATTAGTTGATTTCTCAAGCTGAATAAAACTGAACGCTAATTATTAAGAAACCATAAAATATATTACTTTTGTGGGTGTTTTTGGATGGTCAACTTTGAATAAAACTGTCAATCTGGCTCAAATACCATAAAATTTAATTTGAATTGTAATGCTATTCAAGTGTACAACAAGTTTTCTTTTACATATGAAGGGCAACCTTTCAAAAGTACCTCTGATTTTTTTTAATTCCATGGTAACAAACTCTGTTAACACAGTGTGTATATAACCAGAGGTACTTTTGAAAGGTTGCCCTTCATATGTTTTAATTCAAATGTTAACAATTATGTGAGCATTTTAGGAGCCATTTCATTTGCTAACAATATTTAATGTACATTATTTACACGTCCGTCCGTTTCTGCTCCTCCAAAATAAGTCCGTGGACTGTTCTTCTTGAAAACCGGACACGTTTCAGCTGCGGCCAAATGAAGGTGGGGATCGTGGGAAATTGAAGCGTCGGAGGAAACACGAATAAAAGTCTGATCTCTGTCAGCGAGTTGTTTTGCATTCGCCTTCCGTTTGCCAGCATACTGCTGTTCCACATGCGACAAATCCCCTCAAATTCACGCGGGATGCACCCGATTGCCAACTTACGTATTTTAGGGAGCATGGTGGATGCCAGCAGGATTTTTGTCAAGTATTGGTCAAGTCGTGCGTAAAATTCTGGGGGAGGAGGGGCGATGGGCGGAGGTTCTGAAGCGGGAGAATTCGGAGATGGAGATGCTTCTAAAAGGGAATTTGAACCGATTTCCAGGGTTGTCAGTTTGTGCAGATGCTGCGGAACAATCCAATCGTCAGCCCACGGGAGGAAAACCAAGGAATTCTGCCCACAGGCTTCCGTCATAAACTCTCGCGTCAAATTAATTCGATAGTGCTGAAGACTCTTTGAGATTCTGCGCAGGAAATCTCGTATGATTTCTGTGTTGGAATGGGCATTCACCTCCAAGGTCAATTTTGTGATGGTCCAGGCCACGTTGAATCGGAGGAACTCTTTGAGGACGGAAGTTCCTGCCACATGGATCTCCTGAATGCACTCTAGTCGCTGATGGTACTTGAACAAACGAGGATCCAGCACAAATCCCAGTTGTAAATCCTCCAGGTTTTCCAGGGCCATGAGGAAAAGCTCCAGTTTGCTGTACACACGATTAAAAGTCTCCACTTTCTCCTCCAGCCATTTTTGATGTGGACTGAAACTCAGAATATTTGTCTGCAGTGTCTCAAGATTTGGTAACAGTTGTAAATTTTTATAAAGAGTCTCGGAATTAAAATTCCACACACCGCCATCTCTCGACTGCGGGGACTTTTCTCCCGCGTATTTCAAATGACGCACGGACAAGCGTAATTTAGGATATTTCTCCAGCAGATGAACACTGGACAAGTCATCCTTGGCACACAAATTACGAACGGAGAGGAGAAACCTTTTGGATAATTCTGGGAGCGGGAAACGTCCCGTCAAATAGGTTTTTTGGTGCAGGATTTTTGCTCCTTCTCCACTCCAATGGCGACAAACAATACGGGAATTTTTGAGGCTGCCGATGTCAAGACAATCAAATATTTTGCGGAGAATCTGAAATCAAAAATATCATTTCAATTTGTTAAAAATATCTGATAATTTGATGAGCGTAAAATCACATGGAAATTCAAAGTCAAATTCTAATTCTACTGTAATAAAAAAAATTACGTGGGTGGGTAAATCCGCCATCTTGAATTTTGGGTCGCCCATTTCTGCAACGAGTCTTTCCTGCTCCTCAATTTTGGTCTGCAGCTGCTCCAGTTTTTCTGCATCCATCACAATTTTGGCATGAAGCTGACGGATTTCGGATTGTTGAATGCTCAATTTGTCATTTAGAATGAGAATTTGATCCGATTTTTGTGCTTGTGCGATTGTGAGTCGTCCAATTTCATTCTGCATTGTGTTTTGGATTTCATTTTGATTGAACTGGCCGATGAGAGACTGCTGGATGTTGATTTGTGCGTTGAGCCCATTGATTTTTTCATGAAGAACCGATTGAATTTCGCTCCTTTTCAGCTGCTCAATTGTTGATTGTTGGACGCTCACTTGAGAATTCAGCTCTTGAATTTTCCCCTGGAGGGACGATTGAATCTCGCCCTTTTCCCGAAACAGGGCGACCACTTTCTTTGCGTACATCGTGATGCGATCTTCCAGCTCATAATTTTGTTTCTCAAGTCTCTCTTTTTCTATCTGCAATTTTTGTCCAAATTCCAAATGCAAAGGGATTGAGCAAACTGGAGCTGAATTTACATCCGGTCCAATTAAATCGGAATTGACCGTCTTCTCATCCTTTTCCACTTGCTTTTTCAAGCGAGAAATCTTCTTGTCCTTCTTCTCGATGAATTTCATGAGGGATTTGAGTTGCAGGTATGACAACTCGGCGCCCCACTTCTTCTTTAGTGATTTGTTCAGAGTTTTCTCCACGTCTGCAGCTCGGACTTTTTTCTCTGGGTCTTTTGGACTTTGACTTGTTTTTGTACAGGTTTCTGAAGTTGTCTGTGTTTCTTTTTCAAAGGTTAAAAGAGCAGATTTGACAAGTGACTGTGAATCCGACTCCTTTTTAACATCTTCAAAAATATTGGGATTGATGAAGAATTTGAGATTGAGAAGATTCGGATCCGAGTTCAAATCTGGATCAACTTTGTGAGTGGAGTCGGCGTCTGGTTCTGGTTCTGTTTTGATTTGAGGCACTGGGACGTAGTCCTCCTCAATTTTAATCTTGTTGAGATTTTGGTTGATGTAGACGACGGGCTGTTGGAGTCCCGTCTAAATCAACAAATTACAAATTACAAAAAACACAACAACTTTTGTGTACAAAAAAAGGGACAAATTAGGGATAAACTTACGGAAGGAGAATTGGTGTAGGGATGTTGTGGGGTGCTGTCCTCTCGCACACTTCCATCCGCCTCCTCATTCCCCCAGCCAAATTTACTCCGTAACTATGGTTACAACAATCAACAGCAATTAATTTAATTTACTCATTTACTTGAATAACTATTTTCAAACTATCAGAGGGAAAATATACTCACGCTGTAGTGATGATTCGCTGCGTCACATTTTGTTTGAATAAAACCATTTATCGCGAATTGAGAACTTCCCACACCCTGAAACAACAACAAACAACGAGATTCATTTCAATCCTCACAACACAAATTATGATTGGTTAATAATTCAACTCCACGGGAAATTACCGAAAACTCCTGTTTGATTTTGATGTTTAATTTGGCCCGTTTGTTCGCCGCATTCACATTCTCAGGTTTTCTCGTGTACTTTTCAATTTCTTGTGCATCAAGTTTTTTGAGGAGAATCCGCAGCTGTTTTCCCTCCGCCGTGGACGTCATGACATTTAACTGTGTTCACGGTTTAAGTGCACTTTAACAATTTAAATGTTGAGTTTGATTTCCGTGCTGCGGAATGAGCAGAGGGAATTTCAAGTTGGAATATTCAAGTGTGGAAATGGGAGCAGAGGAAATACAACGTGTAGATAAACTCAAGGCAAGTGGAATGAGAGAGAGAGAGAGTAAAATAAGACGGAATATGAAGCCTGGAGCATGTGGTGTGTAAACAAGTGGAGGGGATTGAAGGGAGTTGAGGAGAGTGAAAAAAGAGAAGGGGAGAGCAGCCAGATTGTCCCTGGGATTATCATATTGACCTGGACCTTCTGCTCCTTTTTTGCTGCTCTTGTCAAACCAACTTAAAACAGCTAGAATTTCATGCACATTTTATGTCATTGAGAACTGGAATTGGAAAATATTCTCTTGTTCATCCTCAGCTTCAGTCCTTTTCAAAGCCTCTTTTCCACCAAATCCCAAACAACAAATCCTATTTTTATAATCTCGTTTTTTCCCAAATTATCATCCATTTCCTCACAACTGCCAACACCATTATTTCACACATTTGGGAAAATGCAACAGTAAAAAATATGAGTACAACAAAAACCGGACGGAAGAAAGCGATACAAAATGTACGTGGAATATATAAATTTTAGGAGCAAGTAGATTCCAGCTTGTGCGTATTTTTGCGTGTGAAAATGTGGCTGATTTACCTTGTCCTCAGAACCAGCTCCATTTCGCACCTTCAGAAGCTCCAACTTAGGTACTTTTGGCATCTCTCCTTCTAATAAAAAATCCGATGCATTTTCTTCCATTTCATTCTCCCTTAGATTTTTAGCTCGGAATTTCACGGGTGTTATCATTTTGAGTCTGACATGTGCATTTTTCCATCTGGGTCTCATTTTCGTCATACTCTTCTCATCCGAGTTCGCGTGTTAAAAACTAATTATTTTTAAAAACTTGATGATTCAAAGGAAAAGTTTTGTATGTTGTTTTAGAGGGAAAGGGGACAAAAAATGTGTAAAATTGGGATGACTGTATAAAAATCCTTTTGGTGATTTTGGCCTTATTTATTTGGTTGTGAGTCCCGAAGTCTATTTGAATGAGGAAAGAAAATGTAATTTACTAATTATTCCAACTCCCAGGCAAAACTGAGTGACAAATTCACAAAACAAAGCACTAAAAACTTTGCACATAAAATAAATAATGACCGTCAACTTTCGTCTCAACTTGCTTTTGTTTTTCTAGTCCGGATGTTCCAAATTGAGTTGAGCATAAAACAGCAGTTTGAATTGCCACTCAAACGACTCGAATAAAACCACAAGGGCATTCGCACTAAAGTCGCATCAACAGCACCAACATATTTTTGCCTCCAGAAAATTGCGGGGCATGTCACAGGGAAATTTGTTTGTGTTCCTCATCGTCTGCCTCACTCTCTTTGACTTTGGGGGCTTTTCAGCACTCGGCAAAAGGAGCAAATCCAGTAAAATGGCACGCATTTCCTACAAAATATTCTCGTCTTCTATTTTTCAATGTCAACTTTTTCTAGATTTTTCCCATTTTTTTTATTTCATTTCTCAATTGCGTTGTGATCAAAGTTTTGGTTGAGTAGGAAAAGCGGGGAAATCGCTAAATCCTGATTTGGTGGAGCGATGTCATTGCCCGCAAGTGTGCAAGCCAACGGGATTTTTGCGCACTGCCGAGGTGAGTGCCGCAATAAATAAGCCCATAGCTGTAGCGGAATGCAAGGCGTCCGTTTCAAAATGTCGTTGCTCAAATTGCGAGTGCGTCACACCGAAAACGTCGACGGGTATCAAAACCAACGGGAATAATTACTTGTGCACGGGGAGCAACTGTCCCATAGGAAAGTGTGGATGTGCAATTCCACGAAGGTGAGGATTTTCACTCAAAGTTTTTAAAACCAATTTACCTACTTTCCATTAGAATTAATCTACCGTAAAATTTGTTGTACCAATAAAATCAACAACAAATGAATTTAAATCAACTTGGATCAACAAAATGTTTTGTATTTGCTCCGTTAAAATGTACGTTTTTTTCAATTGCTGTCAAAATTCGGGAACCTTGTCAAGTTGTGGAAAGTACAAGAAAAAGCCGAACCTTTGTCCGTGCAAAGATGCGGCAGGGACGAGTTGGTGCAGTCAATGTGGTGACGGCGGGTGCCATTTTACTGCGTGTAAATGTACTGCCACGGGGAGGGACAGGACCAAAAGCATCAGTCCGCAAGTGGATCTAACCTGTCCATCAGAAACAAGTAAAAACGTGGCGGTTCGAAAGTACACACAATGTAGCCCAAACGGATATTAAATCACTACCCGTTTCCACGCAACAGCAACACATAAATATTTATTTGTCTGCCATTGAAATAATTCATAAATAAAAATAAACACTCTGACGATTTCTGCGACGAATTAACCGCAAAAAGGAGAAAAGTCTGATCGTAAAATACAATTTGTTTATTATTTGTTTATCACAGAATCATGATGACAAAAACAGATGCGACCTAACAAAATTTCCAGTTCTGTCCATATTTTGGCCGGCAGTTGACCGGACATTCCGGCAACGGGTAAAACGTCGTTTCTCTAGTTTTAAATGGAAAACCGGCAAATTCAAAATTGGGGTTTCTTTGACTTGGGAAGGGGATCGAATCATTCCAATTTTCACAGTGATACGAATCAAAAATTAGCATTCGGTGTCGAAATTTTGAGTAGACGACCCGAGCGAGGAGATCCTCGTCACTCAGTCCGAGATCCCGCCAATTCGTCTAATGGTCAAAATAAATGTGTTTAAAACCGGAAATACTGCACTCAAAATCCAAATAAAAAATGGAATATGAAGCAGACCTGCATAATTTCATTGCGCAAGTCCTTTGCAATTTTCCAGCCCAGTTGTTCGTTATCTGCGCCCCAGAGTCCGCCCATCACTTTGGACGCATGAAGAGGGTGATCCCGCATCCCGTGAAGAGGAAATATTGAGCTCAAGGTCTTCCACTTTCTCATGGCATCCAAATCCCTTTGAAAGAGATCACTGTCCAAATCACGGGAGGAAAATACCCGGACCTGTGACAAAATATACATTTTTCACCTTATATCTTATATACGTAATAATATACTATGTGTGTGTGTAGAGGAGAGTCGGCGCAATACGAGAAGAGGGAAGACGGAGTTTCTCTATTCTCTAAGTTGCATTCCAATTCTCGCTTAAGTCCCAGTTTAAGTTTTGAAGAGAAAACATTCTCTTAAATTACTTGTCCCGATTCTTTAAGAATTGAGGTGTACTAAAATTCATCATAAGATTTTAACCCTCTAGCTATAGTGTGGAAAAGTTATTTAACTAAAATTACCGTGGGATCGCCAAGAGAGAGAAAACGCCATGTTCTTCCGTTCATTTTGTGTTCCACATCTCCGATTCCCCCGGGAAGATTTCGAACATCACAGAAGAAAAGATTCTGGTCGCTACAGACAAAAGGGCAGAGCGAGGAAATGGTCAAATTGGTGTAGATTCGGATGAGCCAGTCCGGGTAAAACTTTGGGCGATTTTCCAGGTTTCTTTTGAGACCCGGGAAATATCGGATGGCAAATTCCTCATTCTCACTCGTGTTTCCAAATAACTGAAATGAGAGGACTTTTTGACCGAGGCCCCGCAGAGTGGCTTCATCACTACAACTGGACTCGATCCAGCGTCCCGGTGGATTCAAATCGGAGCTCTCCAATTCCTCCCTCCAATTTCCCGGACATTTACACACACTCCGAGGACTTGAATCCAGTCGCCTTTCCAGTTCTGTAGAATTTATACAGTACATTTTGACAAATACAATATGACATGGGCAGAGATTTAGTACAAGTTGAATGGTTTGTTACCTCGGTGAGAAATGAAACTGCGTTCCTCTTCCTCGAGCAGTGGCAAATAATTTGTGTTTGTAGTTGTAGAATTTCGGGGGGCGTCCAGGAGACTAAACCAGTGGTAAATGATGATGAGGAAGGTGCTGCTGAGGAGAAGAGCAAGAACAGAAATCAACCGCGTACGAGTTGACCGCTGTCCGTTGGACACCGCATTAAAAAGCTTCCCTTTCATCTCTCCCACACTTTCCACTTGTATTCAAACCTCTGCAAATGTTGAATAATGGAAAAATCTTTAGCAATGATATAAAATTCCAGGGTTTTAGCGTGACAAAAGAAGGTAAATGTTGATGCGTGTAATTAGGAAGTGAGTTGGACTCTGTTGCAGACTGGATGATTGAGAAAATGTTTGATTTGGTTGGGAAGGAGTGTTAATGGGCAATTCCTGCGAGATTAGGAAGACGAGCTTAGTTTGGGTTGTACTTGTTGATGGCCGTGAATGGGTTTTGATAGCGAGGAGAGCAAGACGCGAGAGAGGTGATAAACAGACAACACGTTCAGAACTCATCATCTTGTCCATTTCACATCATACGCTTTTCAATAGTCCAGTCTCTTTCACCTTGGCATAAATTAGCAACATTTTTCCTCGTCTTAGCCTCTCTGTATATATATACTTTTTATCTACTTTTCGTGCGTCACCTTCAACCTCCACTCTCGTCCTTTGCTTTTCAACTCCCACTTTAAACCACAAAACTCCACTTTACAAATAATAATAATAATTATTATTATTCTTTTGTTTTCAATGTTTCAATGTTTTTAGTTTGTTTTCAATTTGAGTAAAAAATGGAGGTGTAAGCAATGAACTCAGCACACGGACGCCTTTTGGAATTCAGACCAATTCATCCGCACTACAAAATTCTGCATCATCTTAATTCCAACCTCCTTTTCATAAAACTACGGACTTGTTTCTCAAATCATTTTCCTCATTTGTTCCCTTAATTAATTAACGTGTCGAAAAGTGTAGGCGAGTGACTGGAGCTGTCTTTGCCACACACAAACTAATTCAATTAGAACTGTTCACGCTGCATCACACAACATTAATTTTCATCCTTTATTTCCTCGCTCCTACCAACTCCGTAAATAAGTCATCATTACTCTACGCTCTAATTTGTAGTCCTGTGAAAACTTTGAACTAGAATTTCATGTGCATTTTGACATCACTTAATTGGAGCACAAGAGTAATTCATCACGGATTTAAAATCATTAAGAGCTTTAGAACGTAACGAAAAATCTTCCCTTGAAATTCAGTGTTGACTCTAAATTAATCATTTGTGTTGGCCTAATTCATTTTGATCAACAATTTTGAGCTTTACTCCATTTCAATGAGATTTGTTTGTTATTCCATGAAATTCAGATGGTATTTCATCATTTTTCTACAAACGTGGTCATGCTACATGATTTTAAGTTATGTATTTGGTGCAGCAGAATTCGGGCTCCCAACTTGAACCACAAAACTCCACTTTACAAATAATAACTCTTGTTTTCAATGTTTCACCATGTTTCTTTTGTTTTTAATTTACTTAACAGATGGTCCTGTAAACAATCAACTCAACAAACAGACGCCTTTGAGAAAATAAGAATCACTGCAAAATTCAGCATTGTTTTAATTGCAACATGCTTTTATAAAACTACGGACTTGTTTCTCAAATCATTTTCGTCATTTGTTCAATTTATTAACGTGTGACTGGAGCTGTCTTTTCCACACACGAAATCCTTCAATTAGAACTGTTCACACAACATTAGTTTTCCTCCTCCGTTTCCTCGCTCCTACCAACTCCGTAAATGTGTCCTAATTAACGCTCTAATTTCCAGCTCTGTACAAAACTTTACATTACAATTTCATGGGCATTTTTACATTGGAACATACAAGTAAACTATTCGTCAAGAGTTTAAAATAATTGCGAGCTTTAGAACAAAACCAAAAACCACCAAATCTATTAAACATGTTCATTTTATTTACTACTTTTTTAGAAGCAGAAGCATTTGCCAAAATTGCGTATTTAAATAACCTGATACAAAATTTCAAATCGTACTTTTGCATGCAACAATAAAGGTGGATTTTGCCGATTCTGAAAGTAGTCATCTTTTCCATTTTTTTCATTAAATTCCGAACCAAAAGTGAGATGACTAGAGAAAACGGAGCAGAAACGCCAATAAATCGGGGCCACCCACGAAGAAACCACCTCCAAAACTGCTTTTAACCAGTAAAAATCCACTTGAAATTTAGTGTTGGCTCTGAACTATTCATTTTTATTGGCCTAAAGCGTTTTGATGGACAATCTTAAATTTTAGTCCATTTGTTCATCATCCCATGAAAATCAGATGAAATTTGAGCATTTTCTCACAAACGTTGTCAGACTACATGATTTTAAGTCATGTATTTGGTGCAGTAGAATTCATTCTGTTTTCCTAGTCATTGTCTGCGGCGTTTCTTGGTAAATTCTCAAAACCCCAAAATATGTCCAGCAAAAACGGGCGGATTGCCAGTGAATCGGGAGAATGGTGAGTAATCACGAGGTTTAGGGCTAACTGATTGTGGTTTCAAGGGGGATACAAAGGACGAAGGAGCAGATGAGCAGATGAATCTTTCACTTGTCCAACGAAAGACGAATCCCGTTTTCTTATCTCAATCCTCACCATTTCCTCTCTGAATGAAACATAGAAAGGAGACAAGGGAAATGACTCGACCAAATTCCCAACATTCATTTCATTTATCTGCATCCTCTCCATTTTTTTGGTTCATCTTCCGCTCCTAAACTCTCACTCGCTTTTATTCTCCGTCTTCATTCCAATTTCCACTACTTTTCTCTGCGCTCTCAACTGTTTCAACTTGATTTCTGTGGGTTTTCATTTAGATTTGTCCTCTTGTACAAAATGTGGAGTTCCAACTCCCAGACGGATAGTTCAGCTTCAAATTGCCTCATTGAAATCGACGGGACTGCCGACGATCCCGTCGCAATTCGTCAACCAGTAAGTCACAAGTTTCTCTTTCTTAGACAAATACGAAATTCATTGAGATTTAAGACTGGATATGATTTTTACAGAGCGAGGACAAAAACGAGGAATTTCAACAGACAAACGCAGCCAAAATCATTTGCTCCAACTCAAAATTAGTGCAGTTGTCACACTTTTTTACATCCAAGGTAACCTTTTAATTTGACAATTTCTATTTCATAAAATCAAGAGACGACAAAGATTAACATTTCCAAATTTTGACAGGGTCTCATTTTTTTGGTACTGGCTCTTTTTTTAATCAATTTGTTGACGAGCATTTCCCTTGGACATCCCAACTGCAATAACGCTGATCTTTCCAAGGTGATCAAAGCAACAATTCACATTTCCACATATTATTTGTTGAACCCAATGAAACGAAGCATTTTTTGTGTTTTAGACGATCCAAGTGGACGAACTGACCAAAGATGTTGTCAAACGGCTTCATTTGCCAATCAAAAGTAAGTCAAAATGTTTTTCAACCCCGTTTTACTCATTCCAAAGAAAAATCAGCATTCATGTTTAAGCGTGGATTATTTTTGAATGAATGTCAAAGGTGAAACATGCGGTGGTCTGCTAAACTTTACACAAGCTACAATTTTTCGCTATGAAAATTCTGCAAGCAAGATGGAATTTTGCATCTGGGTTCTCTCAATTCCCGAAGCAGCTGCGGTCAACGCCATTCTCACTGAAATCAGAGGAAATGCGAGACTGGAAATACACACACAATTTACAAACAACGTCACCACAGCTTTGCTGTTGTAAGCTCAAAAACACATTTAACAACCGAAAACAAGTGACTACATTTACAATAAAAGTTATGGTTTGGATTTTGCAGATCAAAAGCAGATTTACTTCGAGAGCAAAACATCAACTCAAATGCGGCAATTCTAATTTATTTCCCGGATTCATCCAAATCACCAAACTCGAATGACCCAGAAATCCTTGAATTCGCATTCAGCTTCCTGGGTCGCGGCTATAGCACAGAACTGAATGTTGATGTGTATAACTTAGAAGCCAGAACGACCGCTCTAGAAATTGATTATCCGAAAGGAGCTGAGAAGTACAAGAATAACGAGCGAGGTTACTACATCATCCGACCCCCCACCTCGGGAAAAGTGCGTGTGTCTATGACGTTTTTCCAAACCGAACTGAGACATGACTACCTCGCCATCCTCAAGTACTCAAAGGATGCACATGAATTTCAACTGGTCGCAAAGTATGAAACACACAACAAATAAATAGAACAGTTTCAAATTTCCCACTTTTATTTCAATTTGACTCAACTGTGAATTTTCAGACTGACTGGGAACATTTTGAGCCCGCCAACTTTCCAAGGAGACGAATCTCAACCAGTTCTCTTGTATTTTTACACCGACGGAAGCGGAGTTCATTCCGGGTTTCGGGCGACCTACTCAAACGTCCAAGTTTGACAGGATTTTACTATCCAAAACGCCTTCAACTTTTCCACAATTTTCTGTACTTTTCCAATATTTAAAAATAATGTTTTCTTATAAATTAATGCTTCACATTTTCCGCTGTTGACAGCAAAACATTTTAAAATAAATACAAATAAAGTCCCTTTAATTTGTGCAACAGCAACCTAAACTGCATCACCAAAATATATTTTTGGAGCATTTTCACAATTTTCATCCGAGTAATTTTCCACGGGCAATTTCCTACCACAAAATCTGTAGTCATGGCAATATTTTGCGTGAGTATGAAAAGCCTTGAAAAGGCCTTTGTCCAGACTTTGAGTTATTCCCACCAGAAAAAAACACCAAAATGGTCCGTCTTCCTTCATTTTCTCCTTCTTGAGCTTGGTTTGGTCTTGTTGGGTGGATTTGCAGCAGCTCAATTCTCGCGAGCTCCACGCCACAAACTCATTAAAAGCCACAATTTGAATTCCCGCTTTCACCCTCAAAATCCCCGTCACAAAAACATCCTCAAACTGGAAAAATGGTACGGTTGTTGAGGCGCGGACGAGGTCTCGCGCTGCTGGAACTGTTGTGATGTACGCCGGTCCGTTGACGTACTGCGGGTAGAAGTAGGACGGATATGTTGAGTTTGACACGTAGAATTTGGACTTTGGGTAGCGAACGGCGCGCGGGAGGTCAATTTTGGACCCGAGGACAAATCGAGAGTCGTTTGACCTGGATTTCTGATGGAACCACTCGGACCATTTCGCCTCGATCGAGTCTCTTTTTAGGTTCAGAATCTTTTGTTGTGAGGACTCGAATTTCATCGGCAGCTGCAAAATCCATTCAAAAACCATCACAATGATGCAAAAACAATTAAAAGAATGCAAAAATGCAAAAGGAATCAAAAGAGATAAATTTATCGTACGTTTTGATTTTGAGGACTTTGATTGTTTTTTCTGTTGTTGTTTCGGTAGTTGAAAAAGTAGTTGAGTTGAAAATAGTCAAAAATAGTGTCGTCGTCCTGTTTCAAAATGTAGCGCGCATTTTCACAAAATCTCGTGACCCAGTCAAGACCACCCAAAGTTTTGTAGGTCAAATTTAAATAAGTGTCATCGAAATCCAAAATGAGCAAATCTCCGTGTTTTTCATTTTCCTCCAAAAGTTTGTCCATTTTCCCATTCTCTTCGGCTGTTTCGGTGCTGTGTTTTCTGAATCGCCCCGCATCAAAATTCCCCGCCGAGTTCTGTTGGGTTTTCTAGCCCGTGAAATTTCCAGCTTGCAAACCGCCAGAATTCTGCCGAATGCAACGCTGAAAAACTCAGCTTATCTTCCACCCACCAGAATTCGGCCGAAATTTCAACTGAAAAAGTCGTCTATGTTTTTCAAAACTACGGCTCTGCTTATTACGGCCGAATTTTTCAGTTATGTTGTAACTTGAAGAATTGAAGTTTGCAATTCGTCCGAATTCTGTTCCCAGTATACTGCAGTATCTAAATTCATTTTTTACTACAAAAATATTGTAAGTCAAATATATTTTGTTTCTTGTCGATATGGTTACAAAATGCATGTAACAAATCTCAAACAATAAAATTGCAATTTGAAATAAAATCAAACTTTCATTCATTTGCAATTTGAAATGAAAAAATCTCCACCCAAGTTCCCAAATATTTTTTAGTGAATTAGAGTGCGAGTGTGCAAGTTATGCACTCCGAGTACTCATTTACTGTGTAATGACGATCATTTTCTTGCGATTCATCTTTCGTCCCACACTATCGTGAAAAAGTATGAGAATTTAGCATACTAAAAAGTGGCAATCCAATCTAGCACAATAAATTCGCACTATTATCATGCTAATGTATACTCCTTGTTAGCATACTTTTCAGAAGCAAGAAGAATTAGAAAAACATCTGTCATTGTAATTTGTAATTGTTTTACTCAATGACTTGACAATTATCTAAAATCATGCTTCTAGCATGCTAACGAAAATTATGAGAAAGTATGCGAGTATTGTTCCTCATACTTTTTCATGCTAAAACGATAGTGGGGGGGTTTAGCTAGCAAAATCCGCCGATGGACCGGTTTTTGAGTTTAGTTTTCAACTACTAAACAATGAGCATCAACACTTTCTGCACTTCATGGGCACTATAACGTTATGGGACAAAAGCAAAAGCTTATGAGTCCGCTGTTACTAAATAGCAACTACGCTTTTGTCCCATAACATTACATCCCCTACGACTTATATCTCTTGCTCCAATCTAGGAAGCCGGCTGATTGTTAATAATCATCATTGCAGATTAAAAATTGCTGAAATTGTAATTATGATTTGGGGAACAACCTGCTTTTTCATTACTTCAAAAGGTGGAATATTTCCACCTTATAACTTAATGATAATGATCAGTTGAAATTTTCATTGGACTTGAAATAGTTTTGTGTAATAAAACAGTTTTAAATGCGAGAACAATTGCACAGTTAATCTGGTAATTTGATCAATGACTAGTGATTCATTATTTATTATTAAAGTTGAATCTCAAGCAAGATGTGAAAATTGTGTCTGTTGAGGTCTAGGCAGTAACTAAAGTAAAGTTCCTTGGGATGAAAAAAACTACTTTGGCTACTGCGCCTAAGTCTCAACAGACACCATTTTCACATCTTGCTTGCGGTTCAATTTTATGCATAGAATATTGACGTAGAAATTTAGACGAATTTTTCAGCCGAAAATGTCAGCTGAGAAATCCTGAATTTCATAGTAAAGGGAAAAACAAAATCAGCCGGAAAAACCAGCCGGATATGCCCGAGTTCGTCTGAATTTTACAGCAGAAAATTGGGCGAATATTCGGCTGTGTATTTCAGCCGAAAACGAACTACTTTGTTCGGCCGAACCATGTTTCTTGATTTTGATGCGGGTTGCATTTAAGTGTAAGTTGTCTATTGTCTATATGGAAATTTTACATAGTCAAGAATTCTATTTCAAAAACATAGACCGGAAGTCGTGTTGAAGTTATACGATTCTTTTCATGACGCTCATTATGTTTTTTGACGAATGTTGAATGTTGAAATCCCAACGGGAAATTTGTATTGAAACTTGTGCCTACAGGAAATGTGACATGGTTATGCAAAGAAAAATGGAAAATACCGTAAATCTCAAAATACAGATATTTACCAAGAATAGTTATGCAAAATCAGCAGTCAAGGATTTCGCCTACATAAGACAGAACGGTAACAGGCATTGTAAATATCAAAAAGGGAATCATTTTTTGACGGCATACGGTAAAATGTTTGATAATAAAATAATTTCCTAAATGGAATTGCCTACGCTTTCTCAAACGTTTAAAACGCAAAAGAAACTGAACCATTTTTCTGGGACCATTTAGACTCTAGACTCTAGACTCTAGACTCAGAAATCCGGACCGTCAACTTGACATTAGAAAAACGGACAGCTCAAAGTAGTTCAAAGTTCAAGTATTTTTGCTCAAAATGAAGACAGTCACTAGAAACAATAGGAGCAATGGAAGGGGTCAAAAATTCAAACGCACGTAAAATTACACAAAACCTCGTGAAATTCCGAATTCGAATCCAAATTTGAGTATTAGCTTACTTCCCCCTAGTTTCGTCCGCCGTGTACCAAAAACTGTTGCTTATCATGATAACCCCACAAAAAAAATTATATACAAAGGTCAATTCAACCTCAATACATTTCTTTTGCCATCTCTTGTAGGCAAATAATTCGGATTGGACCAAAAAACAATTCATTACAATATCATTATTATTATTATTATGCATTTGAATTTGTACTATTATTTAGTTCACCCGATGGACTGAAAAAAGCGAGAAAAACTCTACAGACAATCAAACTAAAAATATTCATGTTCAACCAAACCATTTCTCATGTCGTCTCCCTATGAACACCAACTGGCGATCTGGCGGTCATATACTGGTCAAATGGTCAGAAGTCAGAAAATGTCGACATATGTATGTCATATGTTGGCCAGAATTCTGACTTGCGGGACTTAAAAATATGTAGATAGTCGTATAAAGGTCGCATAAAGGACAGATTTTGTCGGTCAAATTTACAAAGTTTCTGACGTCGGTAGGATGTCAAAACTAAAATATTTATGTGATAAAATTACAAGTTTATGAGTAAGTCAAGTCACATGGTGGTCAAATATCGGCTGGTTTCTTCGGACAGTTTTTGACCAGGATATGACTTCAACTTTGTAACGAAAGACTCAAGTGCATTTTCTTGCATAATTCTTTGATATGGAAACCGTACAATAGTTGTCTTTTGTACAAAATTCCTTTGCAATGCAATGTCAACTACCCCTAATACCACAAACACTATATTTTCACCAATTTTTTCCCAAGTTTTTGGTTACTTATAACGTTAATTTATCCTGAAATCTGGTTATCGAACCGTTATTTTCACCGAAATTTCTGGACAAAATGTCCCAGCAAATTTCCGTGAAAAAAACGTGTACAAACAGCAAAAATTTGGGAACTGGCAACGTTTTT
>JAQGBH010003170.1:0-20895 GCA_034698265.1 Sminthurinus aureus | reverse complement strand
GTTTTGATTATTATTTATTCATTCATTTTTATGTACAGAATATTGTACAAGGAAATATTTACACATGTAAATATTCAATTGACAGACCAACACTAGGAATTATTATTATTATCCTTGTGGCCGTGGGTTTCTCTCTGCTTCCACTCGGTGCTCGGGGGAATGTCAAACGGACAGCAGTAGAGAGATGAGTTTGGAGTGGAGTATTCAGTTGAGAGGAAGACGTGAAGTCGCTTCTTGTACTGACTCTTCAACTCGCTCATTACTCGATCCCATCGTTTGATTTGGAATAATTGTGACCTTAGAAATCGACGGTGTCTATTCCGGATGAGGACACAAGTCGAATCTGGAAATGCTGGAAATGTTGAGTGGGAGTGGAAATGGGGAAATCTCCTCAAGTCCCGCTTGTGATACGGATACAAATACGGAAACGGCTGCAGAAACATTTTCAACCCAGTGAATGTTCTCTGTTTTGTCTTCTACCTCGTTTGTCCTTTATTATTAGCTCTGCCTTTGACGTCTTTGCTCTAAACTCTTAGCTGTAGAATATTCACATTGTAATTACAGATTAAACAACACGAACAACAAAGAGCATGTGATTTTTGAATTTCAGTGGATCGTACATAAATAAAGAGTATAAAGAGTTCCACAAATTCTTACCTTGATTTTTAAGCCAGAGTCAGTTTATCGGTGATTACAGTAGAAATTATATTCTATTTATGTGCTTATTGTTGAAACTTCTTCAAGAATTCAACCAAAACTCCAGACTATAAAATGAGACTTTTTATTCTTTGCCTGCACAATTGTGATGCACGGGTACGAAATACAGTCAATGTGTGTACTTGTGAGTGTAACATGAGACTGAAAGCGGAATGCAAGCGGAAAGAGCGAGAGAAGGGAAAGCATTAGAAAAGTGCGTAGTTTGAAACTGCGTTGTTTTTTATTCCCCTTCTCGCGGTGGAGTGTATGTTGAATGTTGAGAGGCAATGCACGCAAAGGGATGCTTTGAAAACCTACAAACCTACTAATTTAGTCCATGGAACCTTTGAATTTTGGGCATTGTATTTGTTATTTTATATGTATTACTTTACACTACGGCTTATGAATTTTATTGCGCGTTGAGATGGAATTGTTGGAATGATTGTATAAATATTTATTCATGTCATTTTATTGGTTAAAAGTTAAAAGTAAGTTCTCATTCTACAAAATAATTCAGGGTAATGGCGATACCAAATCTTTGAAATATGTCCAAGTGTAATTCCATTTTGAAGGTGCGCAATCGGGGTCATTGTAACGCCGAATTGTCGGAACAGCCGTGTCATTGTATTCTTTGATCAGTCCCAAAAGAAAGTCGACAGTTTCCGGGTTTTCCTTTGCAACGTTCCTCCGTTCACAAGGGTCGTCCTCAATATCGAAAAGACACGGAGCGTGAAAAGCATCACATTCAATTTCGTCTCGATCGTCCCACTTTTCGTCGCATTTTCTGGCCAAATCCGCTTGCACTTGCATTTCCCGCGCGAGTTGTTCGTCTATCGGAAATCCAGATTTGTTAAAGGCGGTTCCCGCGACACTCGACAGAATTAATGGGAGTAAATCCTCAACTGTTCGTTCACTTTCATTCTTCATGTCTGCGGTTGAGTTGACAGGATCTCTTCCCGATGGACCAAACCAAGAATCACAAGTCATATTTGGACATCCGTCCAAATCTGTGGATGAAGTGTTGCCTGGATATCCCAAATCATAATAAGAAAATCAATAATCAACAATAATTAATATTATGTTAATATTTTGAAAAAAAGCTTAGTAATTGGTGGAACCTTTAATGAGTTTCCATTTTCCATATCGCACAGCCGAATTGTTGTAGTTATCGTCGATATTGTAGATGAATTCATCTCGAGGTGGCGATTCAACACCAAGTAAACTTTTCCACTGACTAATTCCGTCCAACTGCTCAGTCATCGAGTCTCCAGAATCTCCTGAAAAAAAACACGGAAATTTAACATTTTTCTTTCAGTTTTGATAATTTTCTTAGTTGACATTGAAAATGGATTTCATACAGAAAAATAAACTGTGAAAAAATACCACGAGCAGCTTCGAGTAAAGTCGGCAGCCAATCACTCGCGTGCATCATCTGTGTGTGAACATGAGGTTTTAGCTGCGGACTCCACAAACACGCAGACAATCTCGTTCCGCCCTCCCACAAAGTATTCTTGGTCTAAACATTATGCAATATCTGCAGTTAAATTCACATGAAAGAATTATAAATTTCCCACGTTTAATTATTTATTTATTTTGCTTAATTTATTTTACCCCTCGAAGTGGCCAATTGGATGCGTAATTCAAATCATATCCCTCAGGAGCTCCACCGTTATCCGATGCAAAAACAATTATGGAATCCTCCAACATGTCTTGCTCAGCCAGTGCCGCCACAATTTTCCCAACAGATTCGTCCAATTTATCCACCATTCCTTCAAAATCACAAGTTTCACGCTCAGTGAAGAATTTAACATGAATTTTTATTCAGCGAAAAGGTTTTAAAATTACCCGCATATTTTCTTCGGTTTTCATCGGGAATGCTGTTCTCAAATTTATCAATGTTTTCTTTGGGTGCTTGAAGAGGATTTGACTTTTCTGCGGAATGAGGCGCAGTGTGAGCGAGCATGATGAACAACGCGGAATCTCCTTTATTTCTCTCGATCAATCGGATTGCTTCATTTGTGAATAAATCTGTGCTGAAATCAACAACATGATATTTTGTTGTAATTTGCAAGATTGATTTCTGATTTTTCATTATTTCAAGTTTTAAGGATAAATTATGAATGAAATTTACTTGTACACTCCAAACGACTCCCGATCAACTGTCAAATTATTCCTAAAATCGTATCCAACTCCATACTTTTTACAAAAACAAAGTTTTTAGTGTTAGACTTTAGACTATTTTAATTAAAACATGAACTTCGATAAAAGACAAAGATGGTTTAATTATTTTACCTGCTCGCGAACCATGTGACTGTAATAATCCTGTTTGCCAAGGTAATACCCAAAATGCGAGTCGAATCCACGAAGTGTTGGCGTGTAAACTTTCCTCGCATGACCCAAATGCCACTTGCCAATCAAATGCGTCTCATAGCCAAAATCTTTCAAATACTCTGGCAACAGTTTTTCAGACAGCGGCAATCTACCCAAAATAATGTGATTCAAAATTCAAAAGAAATTTGAAGCATTTGGCACTATTTTTTTTTAGAATGAAATTCAAATATTTTCATGTTTCATACGAGTTAAATCAAAATTACCCGTCGACAGTTCCACTTGTGATTACATAATGCTGAAGCCCTTTTGGATTTAAAAAAAGAAGTATATTATATTTTTCTGTGATTTATTTACGGTCATTTTGACTCATTTTGTAATTAGAAAATAATTATTCATTTTCGACAGACCCAGATGAATGGCGTATTTTCCGGCGAGAGTCGTTGCACGTGAAGGTGTGCACAACGGAGCGGAGTAATAACTATTCAAAATGACTCCATTTAGAGCCAGAGCGTCGATGTTTGGAGTGGGAATTTGAGGAGATCCGTGAAAACTAAAATCGTTCCAGCCCTGAACGAGCAAAACAGAAAAATCTATTCAATTGTTTAGTGTTATTTAAAATTGCTTGAAAACAAAATGTAGAAACTGAACTTACAGCGTCATCGGCGAGTATAAAAATAATGTGCGGATGTCCATTTCTTCCTTTTGTAGATGAACAAGTTGATTTATCGTTGATTTCTAAGGGGAAAATGTAATTTACAGACACCGTTAACGCAGTAAATAGGATCAAATAAAACTTACACATGTTGAATTTGGACAAAATTACAAAATGCAGTCAATTTCTGTCTACTCCACAAGAAATACAAATGACAGAAAAGCAGTCAAAGTCTCGAAGCACTAATTCTGCCTTTGACAATTTTATGCTTATCTTTGTGAATGTTGATGTGATGGGATGTGGTGTTTGCTTTTTCTTGTGTATATATCACTTGAAAAGTGATGAGTCCTTTGACTTGTTGATTCACGGAATATACAAGTAAAATTCGTATAATAATAAATCCAAATGTATTGAAAAATAAATATCACAATTTTACTAAATGAGACGTCGTGTTGTTGTTTGGTCATTTGTACGAGCGATGCATGATGCGTGTACACTGTACACTGTACATTGAACATTTTATTTAGCTGTAGCTCCAAGTTCCACAAATACACAAAAAAACAGATAAGATAAATTTCCGGATTTGACAAAACTCATCATTTGTGCTTGTTTGTTTACATTTACATAAATGTTTGTATAATTTTATATGAATCATTAGGAAAAAGTCAGAATTAGTTGTAATTTATGCCACTATGTAAAAAAGCCATTAAATCGTTAAAGCTATTTTATTAATTGAAGAGTCAGCAAAAAAAGAACATTAAACCTCCTCGTTGCACACAGAAATAAATGAGCTGTTTTAAAATGAACTTGGATTGCAGATTTTTCAAATTCTGCCAATTTCATCAAGTGCAGTTGACTTTGCAAAAATTTCCTACCACCGAGCAGATATTATGCTAAAGTCAAAAAAGACATCATACCGTTTTTGGGAAGCGAAGCTGACTATTGCATTCATGCTGTCCGTCTGTGTACATTTTGAGTACGCTTGGCGTCGAAAAGTTGGCGGCATCTAGTGGGAAAATTTTGAAACTCGGTGGTGGCGCCATTTAGAGGACACTTTTTCCAAAAGGGAACAAGTTTATTATTTTCAAAATTCGTAAGAACTTGGTAGTTTTGAGCCTGGGGCAAAGTGAGATTTAAAAGTCAGCTTCGCTTCCGGAGCCTCAAGCATTTATACTTTTAAGACGATATAAAATCGTCACGAAGTGGGGATTTTAACTTTATTTACTTTTAGTGGCTCAACTTCTTTTCCACCGACGATTTTTGGTGCAGAAAAACGAACAAGACTCAACTCATCCTGTTACAAATCCTACGACAAAATACGGAGTAGACAAAAACTGAGCAACAACAAGAAAAAATTCAAAATTAATGTTTACTGTACTGATTTTTGATATCGAGATTTGATTTTCTGCTAGTCCGAGTTCTTTGCACGTCTTTGCCGCAAATGGTGAACAACCGGTTCCTAAACGAATCAATACAAAAAAAAATTGGTGAAATTTTATTTGAAATTCAGAATTCGAAAAAATAAATGGATCATTTCACACGTCAAAAACCTGGAATGCAGTTGCGATTTCTCTTATACCAAATACATTTTTCAGGGTGGTCAACTGGTCGCTGTTTTACAGGATCCACATTTTCTCCCGTGTTCACAAACGTTTGTTGTGAATTGCAGATGGACTGAGAGACGCCGAATGACAAATATTCCCCCTGTATAAATCTGCTGGCAAACTCGAGGCTCAAAGCTACAGCTGAAAAAGCAACATAAGTAAATTCAAGCAAAACTTTTGTGATCAGTAGTCAAACAAAGTCGAAGCGCAAATATTTTTGATTGTGACGTGAACAATGTTGTTCTTACAACAAAATGAAATCCAAACTGTCTGCATCTTCCCCAACTATTTTGCCACAACATTTCTCTACAAGGGCAATTTGAAATGGAACATGTTCAACTGACGGACAACGAAATGGTCAAAATGAAATCATACATAAAAAGTGTCAAACGGTGGTTTTGAAATGACTTGTTTAGTATCGCAGTTTGTAGTTTTCCTCCATTGTTTTAGAATGTCAAATGGAATTATTTGCGTTTAATGTCGACAATGTTTTTAATCACTCTTTTGAGCCAAGGCTCTCAGCATTTAAATATTAATTCATGAGGGCGCTCATTGTTGGTGCTTGAAAGCTACACATCAGAATACACATGCAAGAACTAAATACATTGTATTTGAAACCACGAAGAAAATGATAAATAATTTTCGTTATTAGTCAATTTCTCTATAAACTATTTTCGAATCTGTTCAATTTATCAAAAACATTTCAAAATAATGATCCAAAAACAAATCGAATTCGATATTTTTTGTAGGATTAGCCTCGTTTGCGTATTTCAAAAGAATCTTATGCACAATCTTATGCTACTTACTTTTGTAGCTCCGCAAACCATCCAAATGTGCCTAGTGCCTAGTATATAGTACATCTGATTGATTTCATGCGAACGTGGTACAAAACTTTTAAATTCCATAAGCTCTTGTGTAACAGGGATTTTTTAGGTTGGCACATGTTTATAAAACTCCTTAATTCCTTTGAATTCCGTTAGTCTTTGTGACTGCTTATAGATTTGATAAAACTCATTTTATGTAAAATTCTCATCTCATGAAGCTTGTTTTATATTTCATATCGCATTAACCTCGTGGTAAAAGGTCGCAAAAAATGTCCTTGAAAATCAGTAGAGACTCAGGCTAGCCAAGCAATAAAAGAAAGGCCACAAGATAAAACATGATATTTAAATTACAGTACATAATATTGCACACTTTAGATTCTAGATTGTAATAGTATTTAAGCACATTTTCCTCGTAATTTTCCAACTCCTTGTAAACATTGAGAATTGAGTTGAAATATTCTTACAGTGAAATTTTAGTACTTGTGGCCGTACAAAAAATGGTTTAAAATGCGGATTAACATTCTCGTCGGGATTATTTGGGCTGTGTATTCTGCGGTCAGTGGTTACGCCGTAAGCATTTCTCTACTTTTATCCTAAAAATCAAGAATCAAGCTGATTCAACTGAACCAAATCAGAAACATTTGCTGTGTATTTTAGCCCAAATGTGGGAACCACAAACCATGTGCTGCGGGCGAATTCTGTGCTCATGAATTTCTTTTTCATCGTTGTGTACCGGTAATTTTTCCGTATTATTGATTTTGAAATACGAATTATCCACTGAAAAGTTATCTATGAAAAATTACTCATCTAACAAATTTGTTTAATTTTGTTTTCTTTCTTTTGCTTCAGCGTCAAAAAATAGTAAGCTAAAAATTTCTAACTAAATTTTCATTTGCCTCATTTTCAATGCTACATATATTATGGTTTTAGTTAGTATGATATATATCATTTTGATGTTTTTAAGTACATGAAAACCAAAACATTTGAATCTCATTAATTTTTCCCGCCAGAATAGTGTCTGTTCCCCTGAAAATGAAAATGGCGTTTATGCAGAATTTCCTCCTCCATGTTTAGAAAACTTGGTCTGCACTCGATTCTTTTGGCAGTGGAGATGTCGACCAGTGACGACAGCGATCAAGCGGAGAATCGTTCAAACATTTGGATTCAAGGATGTCAACGTGGTCAAGAGTATTCAAGTCACCCTTGAAAATATGTGGGCTATAGTGTGGGTATTTTAATTAATTAACGGGCAGTGTACCTTTTGACTCTCATTCTAAATGCATTAGAATCTGCAAGTTTTATTGGAGCCCGAACGGCTGAACGGATCTTCATGATCCATACACCAAAAAATAGGAAATCGCTCCTTGCATATGCTAAAGTCTATGAGAATACTCGACTCCATCATCTTCAAGGTTTAAATCCCATTTCCCCATCCGTGTGTACATAATTTCCATTGGATACGAATGACAATCAACAAAAACAAACAATAAATAAACAAATAAACAAACGTTCCTCGGATGGGAAAATTAAACTACAATTACATGAGACAAAGCTGAGGATTCTCATAGACATTAGCATATGCACAGAACTTTTTCCTATTTTTTGGTGCATGGATCATGAAAATCCATTCAGCCGTTTGGGCTCCAAGATATAGAATACAGTTTCTAAGGTATTTAGAATCAGAGTCAAAAGTTCTTCTCCCCGTTAAACACTAAAAACTTCCAGCGTTGAATGAAACACTTATGTTTCATTAACAACACAAAACGCTGATCATCTTTCCATATGTATTATGTACCTGCTTCTAATGGGAAACAGAAACTCATCATGTACAAATCCTATCGTGCTGGACTTTCTCTTTTTCTAATACTGGAAATTCGATTTAGTGTAGTCTAAATAAAATTAAAAAAATACGCATATTTACATGCTTTGATTGATTTATTGTTACCGATCTTGTGCTCTATCGCTTCTTCTTGATGAAGACTAAAAAGTAATTTCTCATTTTTTTATTTCAAAAAAATGTGACCTCTAGACTCTAGAGGTCATAGTTTTTCGGAATTGATAAAAATTAGAAACAAGTTTTTACTCTACGTCAAAAGGAAGCGATAGAGTCCAAGATTGTCGAAAAATTGGTCAAACGCTGGCTGCACAGCGTTTTGTAAATCAGCCCCGAAATTTCCAAAAGTCGAAAACTTTCAAGAGGTCTGGAAGCCATTTTTTTTTTCGAAATTCGAAAAAAACAAGCGTACTAGTCCTGTGAAATGGTCTTTAAAGTTTTGTACATACCACCAAATTTAAATCAGTTCAGTAGTTTCTGTGAAAAAGTATTTTTAGTGACTTTGAAATGCATTGTAAATGGGAACTTTGACCCATAGGGAGAAGGGATTTTTTGAATGGGTAATTTTATGTATGTATGGGGTAGCAATAAACCATATGGGGTTTTTGGGTTCCTACAAAAAAAAATTCGTGACAGGCTAGTCCACGAGCTGGTGCTTTTACTCATATATGTACATATGTATTTCAATGGCTATAGAGAAGGAAATCTAAAACAGCTCAGTATTGTGTATTGTGTAGCAACCGAAATCAAAATATTTATGTCTGATATCTGATATTATAATCTCTAATCTCTGTCGTTCGTTTTTAAAATGTTAACAACAATTAAATCACGGTGTGTTTGGATTTTCTGTTTAATCTTATAGCTTTAAACGGTCTTTTAAACAAAGTCATCTGGGTTTTGGGTTCGTTCAACGAACTTCGTTTCAGATATAAAAGCAAATGGTCAAAAGTGTCAATTTGCTAGGGAATTTTGCAGGTAAATACTCGTCATTTTATCGGTATCAAGACTATTTTTAGTTATTGTGATATTTAGTATTTAATTATATTCAATAAGATAACTGATGTACATGCAAAAGTCATTTTAAAATTCATTTGTCATTTTAATTGAACACATGCATTTCTCCCTTACAACTTACAACATGTAACATGTACATAAATTATACATACATGCATGTATTATATTATTATTATTATATTATTATACTTAAGTTATTTAAGATCATACTAAAAAAAGTAAACAGTTTTGTCTCCATTTTGCATAATTTTAAAGTGTATTTTGATTTATAGTATATTATTATGTGTTGTTATTTGTTATTTACAGATGAAGACGTCATATTTATTATTCAACCATTACGTTCCTGCTTCCAACTCTGACACTGAGAACTGAGAATTAAGGACATTTTGTTTGTTTTTTTATTCACTTTTTTTATTACAAAACAGTAAAGTCTAAAATCTAAAATAAAGTAGAAACTATACAGTTTTTAACCTTGACAATATATATATTATAGCTCCAAAAGTCAAGTTACATACAAAAAAATAAAAGTCTGCGAGAATCTATTATAAATATAGCATATAGAACCATTTTTGGAGCAGAAAAAATAATTATTAGCAATTATTTAAGTAAGTCGTATAATATTAGATTGATTAACAGTGACAAATTAGAAGAGGTATAGAAAACTTAACAAAATGGCAGATAGTGCATCAGAATCTGATAGTTCATCAATTGACGGTCATATGATGCCACCTTCTCCAGTTACAAGAGAACAACTTCATAAAAGAATTGAATCACTTCAGCAGCAAAATAGAGTACTCAAGGTAGAACTGGAGACTTACAAATTAAGAGTCAAAGCTATGCAAGAAGAAAATAGAAATTTACGACAAACCTCTGTTAACATTGTAAGTAATTATTATTAAGCTGTAATGTGTATAGATGTTATCAATAGTTGAATTGCCTCGCAGAACGACAACACATCTCGTATTTGAACTTTCATATGATTAACATGTAAATACCATGGAAATAAAAACGAGATGTGTGCACGTTCCACGAGGCAATTCAATTATTGTAATAATTTGATGTTTTTTATACCGTTGTCCAAAATTGTTTAATCTTTTGAGAATTATTACAAAGTATAGATAGTATTATGTAAAAGAAAAGTTTTTTGTCGCATTTATCTACATTTGTTACTGTTTTACTTTTGAAACGTAATAGCAAGCCAAAGCGGAGCAAGAAGAAGAATATATAAGTAACACACTGTTAAAGAAAATCCAGGCATTGAAAAAGGAAAAGGAAACATTAGCCCATCATTATGAACAAGAGGAAGAATGTTTAACTAATGACCTCAGTCGTAAACTTAACCAGGTATGTATTTTATACATCCGTCTTAGCATTTAACTAAAAGTACTTAATGTCCTAATAATATAATAATCAGTATATACAACAAGCCAATAGAAAATAGATATATAAAACAAATATATTATATGGTTGTTTACCTATTACTTTTTTACAATGTTAGGAGATTTTGACATGATTTATGATCTCAAAAAAAATACATTGACAAACAAAACAGCTATTCTAGATCCTTTGTTTACATTTTGTTGCATCATAATTATGATTACGTAACAGGAATATTAGGGAAACGGTGATATCATATTCTTTTAATTCTAGCTTGAGATTTTATACGTATATTTTTAACTACGCGTTAATCACGATTGTATATATATATTTTTTTTACTTGTAATGTATGTAATAATTCTTTATTTCTTGTACATACATGTGTACTGGAACTATATATGCCCAAGCTCAGAGAAATGTTGTTACTATAGGTATATCGAAATGAACGTATGTAAGTACAAAGTATCAACAGCTGATGTCGTTATGTGCGTAGGGTTTAATAGAGTGCGTTTACGCACAAAAACCCCAGCCTCTACCTCTTGCAAGGAGTACAAGTTTTATTTTCGCTCGCTTTTATTGTTGTTGCTATGCATAGCAAGAGCAATGATACCTTCATGTTATTCAAAAAATATTGTTAGATATATTATGCTGTGTGTACATGTTCAATGTTCAAAACGACATGGTTTTTCTACACACTTACATGTATGGGCATTCTGCTTATGCTACTTTTCTGACGATGCTATAGATGATGAAGGTTGTAATTAGGACAATACTAATTACTTACTATATTAATGCATTAATTACACTAGCTATTATTAGATAATGAATTTAGGTTTCAAGTAGAAAGCAGGATAGACTTTAATTTTTAAATATTATAACATATTTTCATGGATAAATACTTACTGTTTACTTGCTTATATTATTATTATGGTAACATTTATGTTACAGTTTATTATCTGTCTAAATGTCATAAACTAACCATATAATCATTGACGTTTCTGTTGTGTATTTCACTTTTCAGCTACGCGCAGGTAAACAATAAAAATATTTTGTTTTTAATTAAACTTTTAAAATTTCTTAACTAAGTACTTGAATACAAAAATATATTATATACCTCATTTCTCATTTACCGTTTCCCCTGATGTATACACCACTCTCTTTTTGTTCCCCAGTACAATTTTATACATTATGAAACTTTTTTGTTCAATGTAAAACTTTAAAATTACTTAAACTCTCAGTGAATGTGAATTTACTCATCCAAAAACAAAATGTTTTTAAATCCTTGTACAGAAAAATGCAAATTAGAGCAGACTTTGGAACAAGAACAAGAGTGCTTGGTAAGTTCATTTGGGTTTGATGAATATTTCTACATGCATCGTATATGAATATGTACATATTGGGATTTAGAAAATAAATAAGACTTTTAAAAACTAATAAATATCTTCTTAGGTGAATAAGCTTATGAGAAAAATTGAAAAACTTGAAGCAGAGACAGAAGCCAAACAAGCCAATTTGGAGCAATGTAAAATTTAATTTATAATCCAAAGCCATTTTTTAGTAACAAGTTATTTTTTAAATATACACCTGTATTATATATCATTTCTTTATTGGAAAACTGGAAAATAGAATGTTGTCGGTTGTGTGTGTAATATCATATTATCATATTTTCAATTTAAAGTGAGACGTGAAAAAGTTGAACTCGAAAATACGCTTGAACAAGAACAAGAGGCATTAGTTAATCGTCTCTGGAAACAAATGGACAAATTGGAAGCAGAGAAAAGGTTTAGAATTTAATAATAATAATTTAATTTTTCTTTTTCTTTTTACATCTGTATCATGAAACATTCAAAATGACTAAAATAGGACATTGTTATTATTTTTTAAGCTTTTTATGAATGATGTGTTTCTTATTTTTCTCTTCTTTCCTATGGAAATATAGAAATCTTCAAACAAAAGTTGAGAATCCGGGTTTAAGTGGTTTACAGTTAATTAGTGGAAGTGGTCGTAATTCAATCCCAGATTCTTTACAAATTTCACGCCGAACATCTGATGAACATGACAAAGGGAATGGAAATAAAACTAATTCAGCCGAAAGTGATACATTATTTTTAACTGGAAATGTTCAACACCTTCGAAACGAAGTTGATCGACTGAAGGGTCAACTATCTGTAGCACAACAACAACGTAATAACAATTATTGAAGAGTTAATTTTCTAGTCATTTTTAACATGAAAATCTCATACATGTGTGTGCTTTATGTATGTGCTAGCATTTTTATTACAATTTGTTAAAAAAATTTATAAATTTCGTTTATATTTAGATGAGAGCAAAATGGCTCAATACGCAGCTGAAGAACGACAAATTCGTGATGAAAATATTAGACTGCAAAGGCGGCTTCAATTAGAAATGGAACGTAGAGGTATGCTGAAAATGAAATATATATTATTTATATATAAGTTTCAGTTATGTGTATATATAACTGAAACAACTGAAAAAAATCAGACAAAAAAAGAATGACATAATTGATTAAATTTGTGACTTTTTTCGTATTTTATAATAATTATAGAAGCTCTTTGTCGTCATTTATCTGAATCTGAATCCTCCTTGGAAATGGAGGATGAGCGACATTTTCATGAGTCTCATCACATGGCACATGGTATGAGTATTGGTGGTAGTGGTAATTCCTTACCTAACACTGCTTTTGCTCATCATAATCCTGTCACTACAACGGGAGCTGGTGTTGGAGCATTACCAATAAGACCCCGTCCAGGTTCCAGTCCTGGTCCGACATTTGTGCCTTCACCTAACTCTTCTACTCAACCCATGAGCCCTGGTAATCAACCTTGTAAGTAATATAAATATCAAACAACACTGGCACAAGAATGAATTAATTAATTAATGAATTTGGAGTACGAGATTCTTTGATTAAAAAAATGAATGAATGAAAAAATGAAAAATGTTATAAATGAGCTTATATAATAATAATATACAAATTTTGAAATTTGCATACAGGACCAATCGTGACTTGTAAACATTTTTATTTATTTTAGGTCTTCATTTATCTTGTGGAAGTCGTGATATGATGAGTCCAACTACAGGTATTAATCTGCCCGCTCCAAGCCCAGTATCAAGGTGTCAATTATGTAATGGACATGGTTGGGTAGCTCCAAATAGTGGGGTACCGTTAACTGTAGCAACTGGAAATATTGGAAACTCTGGTTCATTTTCTCAATCACCTCCAATTCGACATCATTCCAGTAGCAAAGAACGTTTCGCTCGACCCGCACCTCCTTCAGTATCTCCAGCCCCATCTCCATCTGCCGAGATTGTTATGTCCCCTTCCGCTCCATCACCTTCCCCATCTCCAATGGATACTTCTTCCAAATCGTAAATTCGATTTATCGGTGATTGAATTTAATTTTTATGATGGTTACATATTATACTAGTGTTGTACTATATTATTATTCTAAATTATAACCTTATACCCTCGGTGGTACCTTGTTTACTGTAAAAAAAAATAAATAAATATTGTATTCATGCCCCATCAATTTACCATATTGATGTATGTAATAATGTTATTACTATGATTATTGTTAGAATAGTTATTCTTATTATGATTGTATTTAATATACATTTCAATCATGTACTACAATTATAGTTCCAATAAACGAGATAATGTAATGATAAATTATTATATAAATTGGAGTTTGAAATGTGAAACATTTTTCTTCCATTTTCATTTAAGGATATAATGCAACTGTACTCGTTTACATGTAGGAATTTTGGTACGCTACAGTCAAATTCATGAAAGAATATGACATGGAGTCAGTGGAATTTCGAATGCCAGTCAAACTTGAAAAAAAAATCATTTGTTGAGCACATAAAGTGAATACGTTTTCGCTCTTGTAGTGTTTATTACTTTTGACGTATTTTGTCAGTTTTATTGCTCCATCTCATATATATATGTATATAATATATGCCATATTTATACGCTTAAAGAGTTAGGATTTCATTTTATGTAGACATTCGAGGTAAAAGGTGAAATTATATTATTGATGCAACAAGGGTTTTAAAATTAATACAATTTATGCAATAAACAATAAATAGGACATAATATTACAGAAAATTCGTACAAGAATAATAGTATTATCACAATTATTACAATACAATGCATAAAATCTACTGTGTAGGATATATAAGACAAAAAACAAAACAATCAGCAGTCATCGTATATTTTATACTTATAAAATGTATTTGTTGCTAAACTTGTACACGTATCAACTTGGATGAGAGGAGTGTAATTCAAAAGGCATATAATATTGACGAGGTACATAGTAAAATAATAATACATCATTATTTATGCATACATATATGTATACATAAATAATGAAAATTGATTTTTAAACATGCCTAACTTATATAATATGACCATGTAATTATACAACAAAATCATTTATATAAATATAGTATACATATTTGATGTGATTTTTTTACGAAGATAATTTGGGGTCTTTGCTTTATTTTGGGAAGAAAACTAGCAACGTTGTTCATTCATCATTCTCTCAAACCAATCGTTACAAAGAAGAAAAAACCTTATTAATTATTATTTTAAGAGTGTTGTACATAACCATGTAAAATATAAACAAGCATAAATATTTATGCATACCGTAGAATGAGCTAATATCGGTAGGAGTAATATAGGTAGAAGGTTGAAACTTTTTGTGCGCCAGCAAAATCACACAAAAAGATTCAACTTTCTACATTTTCCAGTTGTCTACGCAGTTGTCATTCAGTATTACTTGAACGATATTAGTCCCCGGCATACGCACATAAAAGGTACATACAAGCATGATTTTAAGAAAAACGGAGATGTTTTCAAGGGCATAAACTATAAATATATGTTATAAATATATGTTATAAATATATATATATGTATTGAGGGTCACCTTTTTACACAACGAGTTCGTCCTATGTATTTACACATATATATGTATTTCGACAAACGTACTCCCTCGAGCTCCGAGGGCCCATGATGGAGTATATGTACAATGTGCATATATAGAGACATGTATAAATACACAGAACGGATTCGTAACTCTCAATATTTTATGCATAAATACCATAATAATTATATATATATCAATGTTTGCACAGTGTGAATATGTAAAACATTGAATTTATATCATTATATTATGCGACATAATATAGCATATAAAATAATAATATACCGAATACAAAGAAAAAATTATAGTTAGAAAAAGAACAAATATCATGACAGTAAAAATGATAAATCACAATGCAAAAATGCACTACTATTTTTTATTTCCTGTAGAATCGGTTAATAATTAATTAATTAGGCAGAGTAATTTTGTACATTTATTCAGTATACTATTGTCTATAGAACATATTTAGAAGTCCAGCAAAATGAATGCTGAATGTGCAAAATTTGATAACATAAAAATTTGCAACCTCCTATAAATGCCTATTGTGTATAGTTTTCACATAGTGATTAAATGTACAACTTATATTACTTTACTTATACAATATTAGCCGTATCCACACTACCCACCCATACATAAAAAATGTGTATAGGTGGGTAAATGTTCATAAATACCTATAATATACGTACAACGCACACTGATTAGAAAACTCAACAATAATATTTATTATTATTGCTAATAGTAAAAAATGTTAGTAAGTAAAATGTACCATTTTTCTTTCTTCATCATTCATCATTATACCAATCGTTTATATTACATGTTACTGACGCAGTAGTGTGTTTCATATTATAGTTATTTGGTATAGCGATGCGTAATTTATTTGTAAATTATACTGATGAGTTATAAATATTCTAGTACTGTAATAATTTATTATTATTATTAGGGTATAGTATTATATTATTATTATGATTGACTTGAATTTTTACATCTACTTTCTCTTTCTTTTACCGTTTATCAGGAATCTGAACAGGTTTTCTTTCGCAAACGCGTTATACATATATGTAACAACATATTTACGTAGTATATAAATTATCCTAAATTCTAATATACAGATATGTGTGTTTACTCCCTGATTATTATACATTTTAAATCAATATTACTTTACACTGCTGCATTTAGCTAACATATTCTCAAACACGAAACTACTTTATGTGTATTTATAGTGTGTGTGCATTACAGAGTCAGAGGTATTGGTGCGACTAAAAAAAGCAAAAAACCTTTAAATTATACACATAACACATATTATAATATTTTATAATATATTTGTGTTTCATGTGAAAGTTAGTAGTGAAAACACTAAAATGGATAATCTTTTTAACTATCTAGCTACAGGTCAAAGGAAGGTCAATGGGAGATGTAAAAGAAGGGTATATATAGTGGGAAGTACTAGGAAGCATAATATAATACACACACATTGTTCACTAAACCTAGTAAAAATACGACAGCATGTGTAAAAATATCTGGGGAAACATGTGGTTTTTGTAAATATTATTCTGTGCTAGTAATAGTACTTAGTAGTTAAATTACTATTATTATTATTGTGAATTAAAAATAGTTATGAATACGAAGCACATTAATAATATGATACTATATTATAGTAATTAAATAGACACTGTATATCTATCATTTATTTTTTACATTACTAAAATAAAAACATAAATGTATGCCAAAGACACAAATACTTTAGAGTAAATCTTATTTGTCAAATTGTGTGTGTACTATCACTACATTCTTGTATTCTTGATAAAACTATAAACTTTTACTCTCCTTCTTAATAAGCCGTCGATGTATTTCCGGCTTTGTGCAATGTCTTTAACATTGCACAAAGCCGTTTTTGGAATTACATCGACGAAGCCTTTTAAAACAGGAGAAGAATGTCTACACATATATGTATAGTGTCAAAATGCTCGCATAATTAGACTTTCTACTTTCTCCCTGGAGAAAGTTAGTTTCTCGCGTTCGTTTTCTGTGTACATAGTACACATATAGTACGTATTCTAGAGATAAGTGTACTTTTTGTTTATGTGGAATTTAGAACAGTCAAATACATCGTTAAAATAACAACAACAAAAATAGTATCAACTTATTGATGTTTTATCATTGTTTTCGATTCGTATAGTGTGTTTATAATAAAATGTGTATTTCAGGACATGAGCATACATATAATACGAAATATTAATATAATACCAAAAGTATTATATATTATTATTGTGACAGTGGTACACACAAACGAAAACCGTAATTACTAATTACGTACTCCTAAATTTGAATTACAGTATATCTCTCCAGAAGTTAGTTATTGTAAAAGAAAAAAGCAAAAGAAATTTTTTTCATAGAGTCTTTAAAAATAACTTTCTCCTCGTGAAACATGCATCACCAATGATCTATGTTAGATGTACACATAATAATTCTAGGGAAAACGTTTTAGTTTGCTTTTGTCTTTAACATTTGCTTCACATCAAATACTGATATTTCGTAAACACAAAAAAATATACATTACTCTTTTTTTACACTATAACACAAAACAAACGTCTTTGTTTTCCATTGACTGTTACATTTTAAATCAATTTATAAAAGTTAAAACGGTTACAAAATGATCTTCCTAACAAATAATGTTTCTTATATAATAACATCTAAAGTTTTCATAGAATGGAAGAGTTATTTGATATGAGTAAGAGCTAAGAACCCTCTCAACTTACATGTAATTTTTATAATTCATAATCATACGTACTGCTAATGAAGTTTTTTGGAAAAGAAATTTATGCAGTTTTTATAGGAATACAAACAAAAGTGACCGGGGAAAAGGTTATCGACTTGTTGTACAATATATTATAAATTAGAATATAATATTAGCTACATATTTTTGTAACAACAAGAACAATTATTCTTATCGGAAATCGTAAATAACGTATTACAATATATATAATACTCTAGCTTAAATATGTATATATTTATAGAACGTTGACATACCACTATATATAGTGTTTCATATATAATATGATATATAGCACGTTTTTGTTTTTATATACCGCTCTCTTCATCTTCATAATTCACTATCAACATGATTTTTTGTTGTTATACTATAATCTACAATACAAAATAACTCATACTTTTGTATATATATGCATCTCATTTGGTTTTTTTTTCTGTACGGAGTCGAGAGTTCGTGAACATGATATTTTTTGCTTTTTTTTACTTAAACTTAAATTGATTACAGTGGTTTACATAATTTATATTGTCGATATATGCATATATATAATACATATATAATATATATATGACTTTCCTAGCTCTTCTCGCTTACATGTTGTTGAACGTTCTCATCGGTTATCCTCACAAAAAGCATGATTTTCAATCTCAATTTCGAACAGACACATCTGTAACAATTATGATAACATCTTTGACTACGTAAAAATCCATAAACAGAGGTATTGTAATCATGTATTAACAAATAACAAATAGCTAACAGTAACATAACATTGTTTAATTCTAATTAAATTAGATTTTTTTTCTATACTACCTTCAATCGTAAATAATAATTCTTCTCAGGTTACAGGTATATATAATGTAATAGATATGCAGTTGCGGCTGTCTTTGTATTAACTACTCCATAAATATATGTGATCGTAATTGTTGACATGTTATACAGGAATAGTCATCTTACACATACATCATAGATATCTATGCATATTAGTAAGCCATTCTAGCTAATATTTCCCAGTATAGCATCACATATATACGAATATACATGATATGTGTATATATACACGTATAATTAGTTATTTAATGTCTATATATATATATGTATACATTTTTTTTAAATTACTAGTTATATGGCCTAGGCCTTTCAGGAATCCGAGGAGGTGGAGCTTGATTCGAATTTGCATTTGGTGTGACCCTCCTGTAGAATACATCACGACATCAAAATTCATACTCAAAAAACAAAAACATATGTTTTTTAATGCGGATTAAAACATTACAGCTGCATTCTCCGTCGAAAATAAGCTCATATATGTTTCGGAGGGGAAAAAATAATTTCCACCTGGGTAGAGCTAGGAGGGGTACAAAGTTTTTACCGGTAAAGTGTGAACCTTCTCTGAATTCGATTGGCACTCACCATGTGGAATTGTTGCATAGAACAAATACGAAATTCAGAGAAGGTGCACACTTGGGGTACCGAAGAAAAAAACTTTGGACCCCTCCCAGCTCTACCCAGGTGGAAATTACTTTTTTCCCCGAAACATGTATGAGCTTATTTTCGATGGAGAATGCAGCTATGGTGTTTTGACCCGATTTAATAATCATAAATACAAACATTTTACTTTATTCTCACCGCTTACCACACATAAAGTAATAATAATCATAAAATACATTACACTAATTACTAAATGAATTATACGGAATAAAAGCATTCAATTCATCAAATCTAAAACATCTAAGTAGAATTAGAAAATATAGTGAATAAATCTAATGAAAATATAGAATAAACTACCACTGTACTAAACTAAACTACTACGGTAGACATGCCTATACATCCCAAACACATCACGGAAAGGAAAAACATCGTGTAACGAGTACATGGTATATTGGTATATATACATACTACGTATAATGTATAATTAAGTATAATATATGTAAAATGTACATTTTATATATTATGCCTTTTATGGATTCATGAAATAATGCAGATTCTGCTATGCAGAATTATAATATGCAACCGGTGTGACAAAATAATTTTGATTCTTCTTTATCATCTAGTGTAAGCATGATAGAAAATTGCATATTTGCTAATATAGTTAATTGCTAATAATTTTCAAGCCAAAAGCAAAGAGAGACAAAATGCACAAGCTGGATTAATTCAACACGTTGATTTACATGTAAAACAAAATTAATAAAATTAGTTATATTATATTAAAGAAAAATGCGCATTCTTATGTCGCTGAAATGAATGTATTATGAGAAGTAAAGCCACATGATGTTGTATATATATATACAGAAAGAGTATTATGAAACCAAAATGGCCCTGTTTTGTGACAATCGTTCATTAGCAAATATAATTTGTTCAAAATTACTACTGCATTTTAAGTTCCTTTGTCATATTTTAAGAACGACTGTCATAAAATAACGGCACTTGGCTTAACAAGCGTAATATAGAATATAGACTACACTACAGAAGATTTATCGAAAGTGAAAGTAAAAATCCCATAAACTAGAAAACTAAAAGGAAAAAGTTTCAACTCATCATTCAATCGTTTTTCGTTTATTTCTATAGGCGATCTCCCTTACACTATTATAATGTACTATTCGTATCATGATTATTAGTATAATATAATAGCCATTTTTTCTTTTCATATATGTATATAGTATATAGTACTTTACTTATATATGTTATGTATGTGTATGTGTATCGAGCAATTATTTAGTTGCAACTGAATGCACCATCTTCATTTATGTATTTATGATTAGTATGTTTTGTATGTTATTAGCAATAATGCTTTTCCTTTGTACACTTACTCATGTGAATTTGCATTGAGGGAATTTGAGGGGAGTTGAGCAATGAGCG
>JAQGBH010003169.1:0-20903 GCA_034698265.1 Sminthurinus aureus | reverse complement strand
CAAGTCTGCACAGTAACACATATATATACATAATACATAATGCATAACATGATAGTATTAATAATAACTGTTATTATATGATTAATTTTTCTTTCTCCTTTTTGGATATTTTTCTTCATTATTCATTATTTTCATCATCATGGCGTAGTACATTTTATTATTATAATATTATTATGTATACATATGGAAACCGTACCATATTTACACATATTATATTTTTTGTTTTATTTGATCTTTCCATTTCTTCTTCTTTTTTTTGTTTTTGAGTTTGTTTTTATCACCAATACAAACAGAGAGTCAATATAAAAAGTTAGTGGTTGTTTTTTCTCCCCAAAACATTTACTGTGTGTTCTTCCTATCTGTATAATGTATAATGTAGTTTATACTCATACTTTTTAATTAAGTGCATGTATTTTTCTTCCTTTTCTTCCCTTTCTTTCTTTCTTTTTTCTCCTGTTTGCTCTTTTCTATAATGTACACACTCATAATTATAAATATACATGTATATCATAATATAGATCATAGGAATTGTTCATTTCCAACAATTGTTTTTTAATAATAAATGTTTATTAAATAAGACACAAATTAAATTTTCTCCTTGAAGATACTTTTTTAATTTTTAATCCAGCACTTATATTCGTAGTTTAATTTACTTTTTGTGTCTTGTATCTAGTAGTCTTGAACTACTATACCAAATACATAACATATTACAGCAATTATACAATAGAATACAGTCATATTAATTAATGCAATTAATACTTTATACAGTATCGCACTTCATTCTCAAAATGGGCAGAGGTCAGTATATTAGTCAAATGTAGCATAACGTAAAAAATATGTAACTGATGAATCTAAAAATGAAACATGGGCACAGCTGCATATGACTCTACAGCTAAGAATAAATAAATCAAATTCAGCATCAGTTTTCTCCAGTATAATTAAAATGTGTGTTAAGGTAACATATAAATAATTAGGTGCTGAGCAGTTAAAATAGATTGATGATTGGTTATATTACACGTTACACATTTTGTTAATAAAAGTTTTGTAGAATTCCAAACAAAGGAAAAATCATTTGATATACATTTTATGCATTAAAAACGCACTGATTGCTGACTGCTGACATAACCATTTTGAGTGTGTATACAGAATACAGGTCATAAAAATTTACTCATTACAAAAAATTGACAACATAAAATCTAATAATCACACAAAAAAGACAGACAAACAAGTTCTGGACTAGGTACAGCTAAAATATCCATAGAATTACCTATATCGTAAACACACAACAATTACAATAAAATATGCCTAAAAATGATGACACGAATTTTTTTAATAATATTGCTTTCGTTTTTCTTTGTTTTTTTTGTAAAATATAATTGTTGTACGGCGAGCAATGTACGTGTATACATGTATGTATCTAGATAGTATCTACATTATGTCTACAAGTGTATGAATTCATGAATCATATTAATCATAAATCATAAATATACCTCAAGACATATATATATTTATGTGGCTGTTTACTATTTAGTATGTTTATACATTACATGTACTTACTTACAACTTGTGATATCAATTTCCCCCAAAATGACTCTCTGTCGTCTATATATAATATATATATATGTTTTACATGTGTTTGACATTCGACAGTTTCTGATTTGTGATGATGTGAGTTTTCATTTTTGATTCCCGATTATTATAATCAAACCCAACATTTCCCTTAACAATGTATACTAATTATATTTAGCTAGATTTTGTTCTTGAAGATTCTGTACACATACAATACGAATTTTGACAATACTACAACATTAATATTTATTTATAATTTTTCACAGATTAGGACATTGAACCGACTGGCGGTTTTCAGTTTTCAATAATTGCGAAAGCGAATCCACATAATTCAATAACATAATATTTCTCTAGTTTTTCGAAACATAAATATATTTGGATGCTGGACTAGCCAGTGAATTTCTTTACACTTTACACAACACCATGTTTGTATGTATGTACATAATAATATATTTTACTCTTTCTTTTTTGTTCCATATGAGCGTCGCCTGTTGCCTGCTGTTTGATGAATGTTATAGTTCTTTACACAATACACAAAATATCGTCACATAGGTATTATGTATAAGCCTTTATAAAAACTAACAGAATGTTGACCGTTTTTACGGTAAATGATACTATACGGTTGTAATTAGTAAGTAGTTTTAAAAAGCTTACACATTACACATGTTATATTTCCCTTTTTTACAATCTGTACAAACAAAAAAACTAGAGTTAATTCAATAAACTACACTTTTACAATTAATGCTTTTTTACATTTTATGGATATAGAATAGAATAGAATATTTATTTGATATGGGTAAACACCCTCTCAAAAAGCATTTTATGGATATACTCATACAAAATTATGACACGAGAGTAAAAAGTCTGTGTTTTTTTACTATATACGCACGCCTACAGCCATTATATCTACACATTAGCGTAGTTGGTAAATACTAAATACACGACTAAATCATACAATTTTGTGCAGTTAAATATATATACGTAGTAAAAAATGGACGATCAAAAATGACCAAAATACTGTTATGTAATACTTGTATAAATCAAAGGAAAACATAACATTTTATGTGTGTAGTGTGTACACATAGATAATACACGTGGTAATTATAATAATACGTCAGTGTTTTCAATGAGCCGGTAAACTGTATTTAGTATTTAGCATGTTTTTTTTTACATATTATACAATATTGAAACGTTGTTTTTTCTTGCTAAATAGTAAATTTGCATAATATTATAATTTATAATTTATAATGTATTGATTATGCCTGCTTTTCATGTTTCTAATTAGTTTACCCCAGGAAATACTGAAAGTTGTAAATTGTAAAATTTGAAACGAGGAAGAGATCAGTGTTGTATCAGCCATTTTTCAGTATTCAGTATACTGATTAACATAGTCCTGTTTAAACGATTTCAGTTTCATATACATTTTCACAATATATAATATATGTACATGTTGTATTAAAACGTAATAAAAGATATTATACAGCGCTTTTGTTAATGAATGAATGAATGTTTGATTGAAACTGTAACCTTTTTTATCTGTATTTACTAAATTTACTATAGTGCTACTTCTTTTGTCTATTCTACTGTTCATTTTATGTATAATAAATATATTATGATGCTTTTTTTGTATATATTTGTAGTCAAAATTTTGATTGAATGTTTTGGAGGTGATAGGTTTCATATGATATTGTTGTAGACATATATTTTTGTTCATATGTAAATCATAATAATGTGTACATTACAATATTATTCTTTTTTTTGTAACAGTGTGAGATGTTCGGCTTTCTTGTTTTAGAATATTATTATGTATACGTAGAAGATATTACATATAGAAGCGAACTTTTCCATTCTATTTTAAGCTATTATTTTCTGTATCATATAATCATAATTTACATGAGTACCAGTTCATTTCAGTATAAATGTGATTATTAAGTTCAGTTCGGATATTAACGAAACTGGATTCTGGATACTGGATACTGGTTTACACATTACCGTAGAAGCTCTATTTGTAGCGCTACGATACTATTTTCGAATCTTTTCCTTGGTACTGCGACACTATTAGATGCTGCGATAGTATTGGATAGTGCGAAACAAATAGAGCTTCTACGGTATATGTATTTTATGTATAGGAAAAAAGTAGTATGCATAATAATATCCGGAAAAGGTATTGTATAATAATATTATAATATTTTTCTTTTACATTTACATATTTGCAAATATAATGTACATTATTATATGTGGGTAATACAAATATATAGATTTTGTTAGTATTTTTTTCAAACTACATTTTGTTTATATATATAGTTTCAGTAATCACTGATTGCGTACTGATTTACTGATCACTGCTCACTCACGCATATAATTTCTAATCAGTATAATGTATATAATATATATATATGTATATATATATGATTGCATCGGTAGATATAATATGTATATGTGGATGTTTGTATAGTATGTATGCATGTACGGATTATGGATGTATGTCTGTAGTTTTTTATATAATATTTTATATATATTACAGCTGCGTGCTAAAAATATAACGAGAATAGCATTTCCCCCCTTCATCATGACTATAATATATTGGATATTGCACAAAAGTACATGTTTAATATGTTTAGTACATAACAAAACATATGTAGCCCTTTGCATTGCTGATTTGTTGATTGAAATTAAATTTCATCTTATATATATTTTTATTCATGTACCTGCATATGTTTTTGTTGTATCTTAATAGTTTTTTAGCATGTATATCGATATATATAATATCCAGTAACTGTTTCTTTCAAAGACCAGAACAATTTTAGATATTTTTATGATTTATACAAGTTCACAGTTGTTTCCTTTAATATAATATATAACATATATTATATGCACAGCTTTTTTTCACATCTGTATATTATATATTAGGTTAAATTTATGTATCCTTAATGTGGGTAATTTTTATGTATTTTACATCTATAGCCTATATAGTTTTAATTATGGATCCTGCATCTACAGATTGATATAATATTTTTTTATTTATATCCTTATATACACATGTGTGATCTGCAACTCTAAACTCTATACATAACACATGTGCACATGTATATTTTGTTCATCTACAACTATTAAGGTACGACACATATAAATTTAATGCCAAGTTTTTGCAACAATTATTGGTGTATATTTTTATTTTTTTACATATGTATTTACATTTATATTTTATTTGTAAAGCTGAAAGCTGAAAGATTTGTCCTTACATACTTTATGCATATTAAATATATAATATATTTTACCCTTATGCCTAGATATTTTTCACTTTTTAGCATTAAAGAAGATTTAAATGCAAGTAGGTATATATGATACACATTATGTAGCAATCCTCTTTCCCATTTTCCATACTAATTTTTGTTAGTGGGTATATATATTTTCGGAGGAAAATGAGAAATGGATACAGCTTTTGCTCTCTCATCGCCCCATATTGTTTGTTTGTTGGCTTTTTTTATCAAAACTTTCTTAAGTAAATCGTATGTATTACATAAACTTGATTATTGATTATTCATAACATGTACTGTGTAGCAACTAATTTGAATTAAATTAGGATTTTATAACCATTTTCGGTTTCTAGTATATAATATAGTTTCAGCCTTCACTATATCATCTAAAGACTTGTATGCGTAGTATATTTTATGTGTTAGTTTTTTTTTCAATACGCCGATGTTTGGAGTTTGGAGTTTGGATGTGTATAAAAAGCATAAAGCCTATAAAATGACATAAGACATTTTTTGTCATAAAAAACATTCGTCTCACTGTAAACGGAGTCAGACTAGAATAAGAAACTAGAAAATTAAATGCTTATTTTACCTTGATGATAAACAATGATACTTTTTACATCATAAAAGTACATATAATATAAATACATAAACTCTAGACTCTAGACCTACAACTTTTTGTACAGTCGTTGTTATTCTAGAATCTAGCATCTAGATTCTAGATAAACATGTATAGAGAGACAAAAGATACACTTTTACACACTAAAACTTTTGTCTCAAGTCTCGAGTAAAAAAAAGTGAAGAGGAACTAATAAACAAATTACATCATTCTAGATTCTAGAGCCTAGACTCTAGACCCTAGAGACAGAAAAACTGTAGAAGACGGAGAAAAGATAGATCGATAGACACGTAATGTAATGTAATGTACAGGAGTTGTAAGAGTATACACAAGGAGAAAGTTTCAAAATGTATCATAATGTATTACATAATATTACATCATAATATTTTTTTAAAGATACTTATCCATTATCTTTTATCTATAGGTATTTTGATTACATGTATGCTTACGAAACATTTTAACTTAATATATTTACCTTTGTTGTTCATTTATTCTATAGAAATATATTTATATCATCATCCATCTATCTATTCATCATATTCATTTCTAATATCTATCGAGCTATCTTTTTAAGCTATGTATTATACCATAATATTAAAACGTAACGGTAATAAGAATAAATAATTTGTATATTATGATGCTTAACCATATACCACGTAGAACTAGGAATAAAGTACTCGTAAGCTAAGTATAATGTATAATTTGATAACAACCTTAAATCTCAGCAGAATGTGTTCCAGCATTCAATGTGATTGATTGATGTACTCTGTACAATATGATGATTTGTTTGCTTTTTCTTTTTTGTTTTGTATGCATGTATGTATGTATGTATATTGTATATGTGTATGTCATAGCATTATTATTTCATAACAATATAATATAGGTAGATATTATCGCGTTTCAGTTTTCTCGCACTGCTCTTTTCTAACATCTTAGACATATTTTATTTATTTTATTTATGTTTGCATTTATGATTTGTCATTTTTGTAATTAGATAGAGGTGGATCTAGGATCTAGGATCTACATTCTACGTGTGTACTGTACGATTTAGGTTCTATATAGCATATAGCATAATATGATGATGCATTATAAATATATAGATAGATATATAGATTTATACTGCATGTAAAAAGTAGTAAGCCCTTGCCTTTTGATTTTTTTCATTTTTGATAGAAATAGAAATAGAAAGAAAAAAAACTTTTGTGTGTTTGGAATAATATATTATGAATTATGATGATTTAACAGATTTGTGTGAAACATTTTTTAATTATTTATACATTTGTTATACTATCAGCTAATAAGTTCGATGTTCGATTTAATCAATGGGATTAGCATTGGAATTTGAATTTTCTAACTCATTTTTCAATTATATTAGAAGGTCAAGTAAAATTTCTCCATTTTTGACTTTCGCACTACTATTCTCTGACTATTTGACTACTGATTACTCTGATATAAATTACATATTGTTTAGTTTATATTGTATATATTCATTTCTGTAGAATAAAGATTTTTTTTTATCTTACTCTAGAATCTAAAATCTAGAATCTAGAATCCAGATCCACGCTCATTTTGAATTCATCACAATTAAAAGTCTTTGTCTATAATATATATAAAGTTCTGTATATTTTGGAGTATGTATGTATATTGATATATTTTTTCAAAATATTATGTATAGTATAGCTGCCTCTAATGTGTATTGTAAATGGTATATTGTATATTGCTCAACTATATAACATTTGACTCCAGTTTTTTTATGTTATGTTTTATATATATATATTTTATGTATTTTACACTGTAAAACTGAATTATCGCTTGCGGTAGTCTGTAGTCTGTATAGTATGTTGCTTGTATGTACGTACTACGTACATAATACATAATATGTAGTATACGTCAGTAGTTTCGATTTACGATACAACTATTTTAAAATTTTAAATCTAAAACAAGCAGTAATTTGTTTCCTTCTTCTCCATCTCATTGTCGTTTTCGCCCTCTCCATCAGTTTCAGGATAATTCATTGATTCATATTGTTCATCATATTTTTTATCTTCTGCGTGTATGTAGTATGTACAATGTACATATTACATATAGATTACAGATGTTTTGGACTTTGTATAGTTTGTTTTGTTTGTTTTTTTTTTTGAATTTTCAATGATAAAAAAAATAGTTGACATTATTTTATAGTACAGATATGAACTAAAGCAATAGCTGAATTTGAAAGTTTATATTTCTGTGTTTCTGAAGTTATTGTATTTGCTTCCGATTCACAAATTTGTCGTTTTTCATTTTTCATACGCTATATACATATTTGACCTGTAATCAAAATGAAACAAAAACAAAATCAATGTCATGAAACCATAATTCTACAGTTTATCATCTTTTTACACATATAAATGTAAAGAAATGAAAAAAATGTGAGGCATTTATAAAAAGAGAGAGTAAAACTAACCAGTGTTTCATTCTCTTTTGCTGAATCACTATTTTCTTTCGTTTTCAGTAGTTCACCTGTACGAAGTAAATAGTAAATATATGTGGTTTACAAAAATGAAATTGTGAATGATATATTGGGCAAATTTACATTTTTATACGATAAAACATGATTATTATTATCAATGTACGTAAATTTTAAAGCGGTGTTTTACTTACCATATAACTAAATTCATTTGTAGTTGTGTTTTACTTCAATAGTTTACCTAGAATTACAATAGAGACAGTTGCATTAGTCCAAACGATAATGTCAATAAAAATATTTCGCATCCGTCATTTTAAGAGGAAATGTACATTTTGTATGGAGATGTTAATTAGAAATATGATTCTGTTATTTAAAAATGATTGAAAGATGAAAATCTCCGCCCTCTTACCCGCACGCTCATTAGCAACTTGGATACGAACTTCGTTGGATTCTGCTTTTCTGTTAATACGATCAAGTTGTCTGTTTTGTGTCTCAATCTCACCACCCATATCAATTGCCATGTTTCTACAAATTTTAAAGGAAAGTTTTGGTTTGATAAATTTTAAGGATAATATAGGATAAGCCAGGAATCTGGGCCAATTTATTTATCAACTGTCACATCTAGATTCTGGATTCTCATTTATATGCATCTTATTAGTAAACTAAATATCTATTTAAATAAATAAATGTTGTAGTTTTACCTGAGATTGCCCACCTGTACAAAATAGGAGAAGAAGAAGAAGAAAAAGAAAGTAACTTTAGTACAATTTCCATTTATTTTTTATTGTATGAATAGAGAAAGCTAATGTTCACATAAAATATGCACAAGCCAAAAAAAACGTACCATGGTTGAAACTTGAGACATATTGTTCTCCATTTCATCTTCTCGAGCATCATTTGTGATTTTTCCAATGTAACCTCCGTAAGAAACCATCCCGTTGTCCATAACTCTTTGAGGCTGATTATTTACTACTTTTCCATCGTCATTTCCTTTCCATGTGGATGCATCTTCTTTGAAATCGGAGGATCTGTATCAAAATAGAATAAATTGTAATTGAATAACATTATTCTCGTTTATTGTACATGATTGTGCACTGCATAATAATTGAAGGTCAACCTTATCTTCTTAAATAATTTCCGATTTGGACAGGATTTCCAATTTGTAGTGGCTACTTTGTTTTTAAATGTACATGTTGTTTTGACACTTGAGATTTGAGATTATTCAGTCGAAATTATGAACAACTCTTTCAGTGAAAGAAATTTTGTAGTATTTATCAATTGCTTACATTTTACAATTGATTTTTCTGGTTTATCCGTAGTTTAAAATTTAGAATAAATGTAAATAACCCGTACATTATTTTTAGGCTCATCATGGATCATGGTAAACAAGTTTTGGTAAATCATTTTGTTTTGAGCTTTGAGTTTTGAGTTACTGCTTCGTTACTAATGTTTCTATTTATTATTCTTTCATCAGACATCCGCCATCCACTACTCGCAAAACATGGATATAAAATGTAACCAAGTTTACTTAGTGCCCTGCATTTTGCATCTCCCGTACTTCATACTACCTAAATTTTGTTTTTTGTTTATGAAATCATCGCGGAAGTAGGTTGCACAAAATCTGCATTAAATATTGCGGTTTGTTTTCTGCGTGTCAAAAGTGACCTTGATGTATGCATGTATGCAGTTTTACCAAAATAAAAAAAAAACTTTGGAATATGGAATCCTAAACTTACTTGTTACACGGTAATACACAGAGACCACAACATTTCTCCATTCCTTCCAAATTTTTCTCGGCTTCTCGCATATCTTCGTTGATTTGAATCATTCCTTGCTCGATGTGGTCTAGCTGTTCTCCCTGGTCGTCCAGGGCAACTAGTGTTCTGATTCCGGCCTCTTTGCTCTATAATAAACATTTGTGTAATAAAGAAAATGGAAATTTCATTTTTTGGCCATTTATCGTGAATAAAATATGACTACTTTTCATTTTGCATGTTTCTTGTTTCTTGACATTTGATATACAAATATTGCATAAAGAACACATGAATTTGAATTTAATTTTGCAGAAAATAGATTCAAAACCTTCCCCATCGTCCGTTGGTTTTGTTTATGTAACTACTTTTGAACCGAAATTGAATCGTTCAATAATGATTATTTTAAAAGCAAAAAGGTCAAGAAAGAAAAAAAATAGTGACTTACCTCTTCGCAAAGAGCCATCATTCTCCTCGTCGTCTCGAGAGACTATAGATTTTTTTAAAAGGAATGAAAATATATTACAACTTTTCTTTCCATTTCCCAATTCACCACTTTGCATACATTTCATTAAATTGAATTGAATTAAACTGAATTTAAAGTAATTGTGGATTGTAGATTGGGAATTGCAGCAGTCCTTGTGCCTTGTGCGTTCATTCATAATTTATAAAATATTTGATGCTCCTCACTCCTCAGCGGTAGACGATATACCTTAGAGTATTTCTGGCTCAGAATAATCATAATTTCAATTTAAAATGAATTAAATGACCATAAAATGCTCTGAACACTGTAGAGAGTCCAGGGTACACTGTACATTGATTAATCCAGGGAAGATGCTAATATGCCGATCGGGATTACTTATTCAGATTATCAGTAGCATCAGTGTTCCTGTATCATTTAATAAAATCCCCAGGGCGGAACAGAGGACAGCAAACTAATATTTTATGGATGTAAAATATAACGTGTACACTTCACACTTCTAATGTAAAATGTACTACATTATACGAATTATTACAATATTCACACTACATACTTTTTTGACACATGTACTCATAAAAATGTACTGGAGATTGAACAAAATCTGAAAGCAGAGAAGAAGAATATCTGTGTTCCTAGTTTTAGTTAATTGTTAATGGTAAACAAGTGTCTGCAAGTGAAAACTCTTACTCCTTCAATTACAGTTACACTTTACACTTACAATTTGATTTGCATTTGAGTACCAATTTATTTTTATGACTACTTTCTACTTTTCGTAATACTTTCTCTTCTCTTTCTTATTCATGCCATTCTATATTCTATATTCTACATTCTATACTGTGGCATTATCATTTAGCGTATGTACAAGAAGTAAGAAGTAGTAGTAGAATTTCTAAAAGTAGCTCTGAAACCTAAAACAAAACGTCCGCTATTCTGTAGCACAGATCATCATGTACTTATGTAGAAATGTAACCCAACTTTTCAAACAATTTGTACATGAATCGGATGAAGCATTTCTATTGTAAAATTTGGAATTTGGCAATGTTTTACCCATCAAGTAGACAAGTTTCAGTTGCTAAAATTTAGAAAACTGTCTACGTCAAATGTCAAATGTCCAAGTTACGAGAAGAAACCTCTTTTTGTTTCTGTAGATTTTGCATCAGCAGTCACCAGAAATTTCTCCTTTTCCATTCTAAACTTTTACCTCCTGCTCCAAATTTGTGAAAGTAGAAAGAATCCAGAAGCCAGTGTAATTGAAAGAAAGAGAACTCAGAAAAACTAGTACAAGTGCATAATATCTATGTACAAAGTACAGTACGTGTACGGACTTTCAAAACATAGTTAATAGTTACATAATACATGAGAAAAGGAAGTCAATACAATACTGATAAAAGTTTATTTTATGTTAGCTCCAACATTGATTTTGTACATGTTACGCAATGTAATAGACACTAGATACAGTAGATAGTAGATAGCAGATTGTATAAGTGTTTGCGTAGATTGTAGATGTATGTGCTATAAAAGTTCTATTTCAGTCTTCATTTATTTACTTATTTATTTACGTGAATGAAATACAATGTACAGTGTATACAGTACAGGAGCCAGCTCAGCTTGTTGAAACTGTGTAAAACTTTCAAGTAAAATGTAGAGCGTATTTTGTATTTTGTATTTTCATCATTCTGTCTACGTCCCACACTTTACTTTGTAAATTCTAAACTCTACACTCCACTTTTTACCGACAATCGACAATTACTTTCCTCCTTCCCATTGGTCACTTCAAGCCTCCAGTCTCAAGCTAAAAAATTGTTTAGATATATCCTATACCCTAGTGTACACCGTATACAATCATTATCTTTAGCATCGACCATTCTGAAGCAACAACAACAACAACAACAACGACTACAGAAAAGTATAGTAGTAATATCTATTTATTTTATTCTAAAACGGCTGTTATCGCTTTCACGGTTTTTTACAATGTAGAACAAAGTAATATAATAATAATACAGTCTTCATATCTATTGACAATTTACACGTTACGTTTTATGCATTATCTGTACTTTCCCCATCTTTTACTTTTTTGCTTTCAACGAAAACGTGCAAACGTGACTATAAAACTTGATGAGATAATTATGAAGAGTTATGCGAGAAAAAAAAGAATTAGCAAGCCACGCTAGATGCTAGACTAGAGACATGAGACAAAAGATTAATACGTAATATGACTCGATTTCACGTGCTTTACCAGTTACCAGTACGACCTCTCGCCTCTCGTTATGCAAGTACCTTTTTATTTTATGGAGATTTTGGCAAGGTCAACCTTTCTCCATTCTTCATACACTGTCCACCGTACACTGTACACTGTACAATGTACATCATAAAAGTGTGATACGTGTAAAGTATAAATATGGCTGTTCGACTTTGTATCCGTGTCCGAATTTGACTCTGAACTTTTCTCAAATTTAAAGTTTTTAGTATCTTGATAGATGTATGTAGATGTAGATTGTAGATGGTGTGTGATATAAAATGTGCTATATGCTGTTGTCATGGGAATGCTACAGTTTAGAGTCTGGAGTCTAGATTCTAGAGGACAGAGGATAGAAAAGGACTGGCATGACCTCCATTTCCGTGTACTCTCTACTCCCTACGCTTGATGCTCCTTGTCTAACCTCGGTGAATTTATCATGTTGTGTGGGGGTATGAAAACTTGTTCCTTGTTCCTTCTTCAATTTGATATTTGATATGTAGGTCTACAAAACTTTTAGTTTTGGTTCTACTGGTTTCTTGTTTTCTATTTTGTTTCTTAAACTTATTTCCCGAATTCATCTCGCTCCCTTTTCCCAAAGACATAACAAGGTAAATGTTTCCCATCCTCATTTTACATCCTGTTTCCTATCTTGTGAAAAACAAAAACAAAAACAGGATGACTTTATCCAGCACATGTGTCTTGAGTCTCGAGTCTCGAGTTTTGAGTCTAGAATCTAGAGTCTAGAACCGAGATATTGCATAAGGGAAGTAAAAATTTCCCGGTTTTCAGTTTTCAGTAGGCAGAATTTCCTGTTACAGGTTTTCATGTGTGTACAATGTACAATTCACACACATATTTCTGTGTTGCGTTACGTTGTCTGATATGTGTTCCATGTTGTTCTTGGACACACCGTAAAAGTGCGAAGGAATTGTAATAAAATTTATTCCTCTTCCATACACACAATGTACTGCATTTGATGTTTTTACTTTGCGCTTTGAGCTTTGAGCATTGGGCTTTGAGTTTTGAGTTTTGAGAGAACTTCATTTTTTCATTCTCTCCACTTGACTATATTTACTATATTTATAGTCTATAGTCTGTAGAGCAGACATGATTCTCAACTTGTTTTTGGTCGTTGGTTGTTGGATTTTGGACGTTGGTGGTCGATTGCTTGCTGCTTGCTGCTTGCTTGTTCACTGGTTACGAAACCTTAATGTCCTTGAGACATTCCATTTGTCATTCCAAAATTGGGATAGGGAAAACTCATATTTGATTCAGAGCATAAATGTGTAATCTCTGAGTATGGCAATCTGGAGAACGGCGGGACAGAAAAGAAACAAAGAATAAAATAAAGCAAGGTAAAAAGAAATGAGACAGTGATATCTAACTTTCTCTAGAGTCTCGCGTCTCGAATCTCGAATCTCGAGTTTCCAGCTTCGAGTTTCGAGTAGCATAAACTTGTAAAGTGTACTGTGTACTGTCGACTGTGTGAGGAACAAGAGGAATGAGAGTAACATGTAGAATCTAGAATGTAGCATGTAGCATGTAGATTGTGGAAAGTAAGAAAGGGAACGGGCGACCTTTGTTCCCAACTTTTCCCGACTCTTGCTGATTCGCTGGTTGAACATGGAACATGGAGCATCTCAACATGGAATCTGCCTTGAATCTCCAAGTTAAACTAAAATTACCAAGGAGCGAGCGAGCGAGCTAGCGAACGAAGGAAGGAACGAGGATAGGAAAATTGTTCTACATTCTATATTCACACATTGAACATTGTACATTGTACATTGTACAATGCCGTTATGTATATTCCACATGTGTCCAAGTATATTTATTACTGATATTTAGTACATAGGAATGAAACTCCAATATGCACTTACGATAGATAGAATAGTATGTATATACTCTATATATCCTATACCCTATGCTCCATGCTCTGTATACATATGTACATTTGGGATACTTTCATCTAATCCGCTTGAAAGTATCCGGACGTTCCGTTCTCGATTCTACAATCACATGTCTCCAGTTGGGTCTCCAGTCTCCACTCTTTCTCTTTTGCTGTCCCTTTCTCCTTCCAAGCCTTCGCATTCTCCTACAGTCTACAGTCTACAGTCTCCACTTTCACAGATCTATTTCATTGAATTTCCCTATTGCCATACGAAATTGTCAAGCTGTTCACCCTATACCGTACTTTTACACTGTGGATTCTACATGCATCGTATCGAGTCCTATAACCTCACAAGAATTACTCTTCAGTTATATGCTCACGAAAACTATAATGTACATAAACATATGACATGAAATATGTATCTAGTATCTAGTATCCAGTGTCTAGTTGAGCTGATTCTGCGCAGGAGAAATGAGAGCCACATTTAGAATTTAGAACTACTTTTGTGCTCCACAAATGTGACTCCCATGAAAAAAATTCTCTCAAGGAGAATCCTTTTTAAGTGGCTCCTTAAAAATACACATGTACATATGTTTCGCACCCAGAAACAAAAGCTAAATTTAAATATACTAACTCGTACAGATATTTCATAAGCAATTCAAATGTCATTCATCAATTAATCATCTACTTCTTCAGAACAACAACAATAACAACAACAAGAGCAGCAACTATTATTTAATATTTTAGTGACTGTGTGTTAATGAATGAAGAGTGTGTCATTAGTTTTTTGTGTAAACAGTAAACAGAGTTTTAACTGACGTTTTACGCTTTACACTTTACGGAGATGAGCAGAGTCAATGCACTCACAAGTCACTTTTATCCCATTTCCCATTTTCCCTATACACAAAATATTATGCATGTACAAATGTAATATCTAATATCAAGTAGTTGGAGAAAGCGGAGAAAGATTAGAAAGTTTCCCAAAAGGGGATTTACTTTCCTGCGTGCCCTGCTCTTGAGTCTTGAGTAAGCTTTCCCTACTTTTCCACATCATACAAAATATGATGCATACAAAATACAAAGGCCAACAGCCAACACACAAGATAGAACAGCACAAGATGAATATTTAAATCTTGTCAGACTTCAGACTCCTCAAGTATCTCAAGTATCAAGGTAGTTTTTTGCGTGTATCATGTGTCTAATATCATGTCGCTAGTATCTAGAATCTAGAATCTAGTACGTACATTGTACAGTGTACATCTTAAATTTATAATGTATGCACAGAAGAGAGACAATAGTGGATGGTTGATGTGAATTGCGAATGGTAATCCTATTCTAATCTCATTCAAAAATAATACATGCTCATTACTTTACTTTCCTCCTTGTTCTTTCTCCTTTCCCCTTTCTCCATTTTTGACTAGTGCAAAAGATCCTTAGCTTGAATGCTTTTCATCATCATAAACATGTCAATATAACAAATTATAATGATGAATAATAAATTATCAAGAGGAAAAGAAAACGAGAGTCTCTGGAGAAAAGGTCGTAGTCGTATTCACATTCTTATTCATAATCGTATTCGTATTCGTATTTTTGATACACAATTTTGCACACACTACACACATTTGCATATCATATTACTAACAAGAAACTACAAACTACAAACTACGCTACCACTGACTGAGCTGAACTCAAGACTAGATTAGATATTAGATACTTTAGGCACTCGGCACAACTTTTAAAGTTGCATATTATGTATTACGTATTACACATTGTAACATGATACGTGATGCTTATTTTGCATGTAGTAAGTTGATCATTGATCGTGCTTTGAAATTCGAAATGAACTGTTTCATTTTTAGGTCTTCGATATGTGCATTTTAATTCTTTTCCAGTCTTCAAGTTTCAAGTCTGACGTCATAGCTCCTAATCCAAATCCGCAGTGATACTTATCTCCATCAACCACCAACGAACGACAACGACATGGATATTTACCATATTTGATTAACTGTACACTGAACTTTGGTTGGTGAAGAAGGGAGAATAAAAAAGTCCAAGGAGAAAATCAAATCTTATCAAATAGAATTATATTGATAAAAAGGAATTTTTGACTTACAGATGAAACATAGAGCATAAAGCATATAGAGTATGGAGTATGGAATACGGAGTACGGATAACAGGAAATAACAGTCAAGTACACTGGAGTACTGGAGTACTGGAGTGCGGTGAATTTTTTGCCAATTCTTCGTACATGTATATTCGTATAAAAAATGTAATCAGGCTGACGGATTCGAATTTGAATTCGAATTCAGAATTTGGAATTCAGAGTTTCTTCCACTTCGACTTTGACTTTGACTGGCTTCACAGATACAGATACTTTCCAAGAAATCAAAATTGTACTTCGTGCATAACTTTCTCCTTTCTGTGAAAGCTTCAAGCTGCAACCAACATTTCTCTTCTAGGTTTTTTATGAAAATTGTATACGAATATGATGAATATGATGAAAGTATCAAGTTTGCGGTACTGGAATTCATTGGAATGGAAAATGGAAACCAATGCCATACTTTGTATTTTTTATTTTGTATTTTGTATTTTGTATTACACATCAAAAATTCAGTTACAATTTACAATACCTACATAGATCCGTCTTGGTAGCTCGTGTTCGTGTTCGTGTTCTCTTGTTGTGTGAAAGGTTCTTGAAAATGTGAAGGATAATCTGAATCCTGTGCACATTTTATACTTCTTTTTCATTTTTCTCCGGAACAAGTACTTTTGATATTTGGAGTTCGGGATTTTTTGGAATCCAAAATCCAGGGTTTTGTATCGCAAGTCATAAATCATAAATCACATTATTATTAAAATCTCTTTCTTCTTGATTTGGAATTCTGACGGGGTTTCATACGTTCATGTGTTCAAAATTCAAGGAATCAATTTTGTCATCTTATCCTTGCCTTGCCAAAGAGGGTTAAAATAAAAGTAGCTCTAAAATATGATATCTGATAACCGATATCTGCATATATAAAACTGGGGACGTTTAAAGTAATTTCAAGTCATTTAAGATATTTAATTCAATTGAAAAAGAGGAAAGAGGAATATTCTAGTCAAGTTATGAGCTGAACGTACAAAGTACAAATTAGATGAAAATTCTCGCAACAATAACAAGTGAAAACTGAAAAGATGTTAAAATACTGTGTAGTGGTGAAAGAGAAACGTGTCAGAAATTTTCCTTTTACAAATTAAAGTTACCAGAAACCAGAAATGAATAAAAATGATGGATTTTGTACACACTGAACACTGAACAGTGAGCATTGAAAATGAACGATGTAGGATGGATGATTTCGTGTAAAAGAATCAATAATATTGTGTTGACGACCACATACGTCGATTGTCGATGTCTTGTGAATCTTCTTCTGCTGAAGACGTACGATTCAAGTTTTGTGAATTCATTTTAACCAACTATCTTTGTGTAAGTTGTAAGTACCAAGTAATACATACGATTGAGTATACATACGGTGTACGGCATATTGTATTTGATTTACGGTATAAATGTAATAACAAAACAAAATAAAAAGCATAAAAAGGATATAAAATACAAACTACAAAGAAACTGATGAGTTGGGAAAGTTAACAAGAGAAAAGTTTGCCGTATACTTGTCACTTGTTCAATAACCTACTTACTGCGACGACGTCATTCTCCTATCGTGTACACAATACACAAAAGTTGTATAAGGATTAACATGTACATAATTCCTTGATGTTTATAGTCCGTTGACTTGTACTAATCATAGATTGTAAATATAGATAGCGGATAGATGTTTATGTTCATGTTCCGTCGGGTGGGTTGGGTTGGGTGAGTTGAGCAGAGTTGAGTTGACTTGAGTTGAGAGCATATTGTACATAAAGAAGAGAGTAGAGCACACGAAACTTTGGACATTTCTTCGGACTGACGATCAAAAGTGGAAAAGTCAAATGTCATCGAGTTGTGCATTATCGGCAATTGACCATTTCCTATATTATGTATACAATATATGTACATACTTTCCATTACAATTTCTTTTCCGATTCCGATTCCGAGGATCGGCTCATGTACAAACAAAATGTTTGCGTAATTTCTACGTCTATTTGCTATTTGCTCAGTATTCAATTTATTGTAGGAACAAAACTAGAAGCTTTTCCATTTTCTCTTTTCCGATGAGATGATGAGAGAGCAAATCCCAATACTCAATACGTTATATTGTACATGCGACAAAACTTAATTTTCTATACTCTCTGTATCTAGTATCTAATTATGTGTAGGAGGTCAGAGATCAGAGGATCGACAATAGCAAAAGATGATGAGAAACAAGGTATAAAAGTTCCTGCTGAGTCAAAGTAAACTCTAGATTCTAGACTCTAGATTCGAGACTACAATTTAAGTGCGATGGCAAGCTTATCAGTGATTTAAATGTTATATGAAACCTGGATAAAATTACATATAAATATGATGATTCAGGATTCAGGATGTGATCAGTGATCAGTGATCAGCTGTCAATTCCATATGTTGTTTCCTATTTTCCAAGTTGTCCAAGTTTCAATTAAAATACAATGCACAATGCATGTACAATGCAGAATGCAAAAGCTAATTATATCTGTATTTTGGATTCTGGGTTCTACAGTTATCAAACGAGGAAATATTTATTACTTTGATATAAATCAAACGCAAAACTTCCTACTTCCTACGCATCTTAATAATTCTAGGTTGTGTTTGTGGTCAATGACAATGATCCTTTTTTTATGTTCTGTGTGACCTGAACTAAAAGGATGAAAGTTGATAGTTTATAATTTGTCATTTGGATAATAAAACTGAAGACCTTTCAAAATGTATAATGGAGTTGTAAAAATGCACAAAAGCATCTATAAACGTATGACATGACAGTTGACTTGAAAGAAAAAAACTGAAGTACATGTAATATGTAGTGAAGAGACGAGAGATGTGCGGTCTTTTAATTATCCTCATGATGGTAAAATTTCCTTGTGACAAATTAAATGTTGTTGTCTTCTCTCTGTCAGGTTTGTCACTATTTATTATCATTTATGTGGCTTGATAAACTAACAACTCTGTGCATGTCGAATGTAGACATGATGTTTGTATTGTGGATTATTGTTGCAAAATACGTTAACATGTTAACATTTAACATGCGTGCAGAGTGCAGAGATGATGAAATTTTTATGGTAAAATTCCTTGACAAACTAAATCCAAGGACATTTGTCACTAGGCATTTCCATTTACACATAAGTATATTTAACCATGTCGCATGTTGCATGTTGAATGTAGAATGAATTCACAAGGCACAAGACACAAGACTGATGCAATTTCCCTTCTGACGCCAATTTCAATTACGGAAATGGCTTCATGAAGAAAATTGGAAATTGGTTAGCATTTGGAATTTGGAATGATTATCACAAGAGATATAAGCAAGATTCTAGTTTACATATAACTACATAATATTATTATATTATGGATAGTGAAAAAAAAGTCAGGATTACTCACATCATCTGTAGTGGTGTTCATTTTGAGCTGGATCTCCTCGAGCTCCGTTCGAGGAACGGGCGGTTCCAGTGGAGGTGGAGGAGGCATTTTGATTCTGTCAAAGATAAAAATAAAACCGGATTAGTACATTTGTAATATATTAAATTTATTCTACACCATTTCTTATGACTCAACCTGAAATAGATTCCATCTAGATGCATAACAGCATAACCAGTACGGCAGAAATGCTTTACTTATGACATATGAAATATCAACTTTAACCAACGAAAAACGTTCCACGAGTTTAAAAATTCTGAAAATTCTGCGTTACACTTTGTACAAATTTGTATTATTGGAAAGCTTGGAAAAATTGTGAAGCTAAACATATTGTAGAATTTACATCATATTTTGTTATTTACTACAGAATCAATGATTAAAATGTATAAAAAATCAAAACAATACAACGTTTTAACAAAAAACCATAAACCATATTGACGGAGGAAAATTATAAATGGAGATAAAGATATTTTCTTGGGGATACGTGGTATGATAAATGGAGATTTGTAAACGTCACCTCTATTCAAATAGATATGGATATTTACAATAGTTTCTTTTGTTGTAATGGTGGATATCTATTATTTGTACCTGTTGAAACCAAGATTACTTAAATTTCCAAGAAAATTTAGACGTAGTTTAACTGTGTCAATATTATCATTTATTTATTCGAATAGACAAATTGATTGAGAATAAAAACACCGACAACTGACAGCTTCTTTATACTAATAAATCACATCATAATGCACATTTGATTTTGAAAAATAAACAAATTTAAAATACTGTTTTACTCAACACTCAACACACTGTACCCTGAGACCAACCAAACACATCAAAAATCAAAATTACATGTATGAGCAACTGTGTAAATTAACTTGTTGGGGTTTGTTTTTTGTTTCGTTTTATCATGTATGCTAAACTCAATGTTCAATGTTATATTTTTTCCTTCCGAAAACCACCAAAGTATTAATAAAAGAATGATAGTAAAAAGCTTCAAAACAAAAATATTGTGGTTAGTTTTTACGAAGTGAAACTGAGTATTGGAATCGTTGTGTCTGTCTGTGGCACATTGAGTACGCTTCGCGTCGATTAC
>JAQGBH010003168.1:0-20903 GCA_034698265.1 Sminthurinus aureus | reverse complement strand
AACTATGACGACCAACATTTTTTTGAGGCTGAGGTTGAGATTGAGGATGAGTAACGAACTAGAATTCGGGCGTTAATTAGTTATTTTTTTCATCTTCTTCGTAAGTACTGTATGACTAGTATTCCTTGTTCTAAAACCTAAAACTATAAAGCATACATCATGTAGCATTCTTTTTTTTAATGAATAGTGAATAGCATACAGAAAAATTGTTGTTATTTAAGAACCAGTCAAATAAATATAGAGAAATTTATCATGTGATGAATTTTTTTTATTGGCCTCTATATGCGGATATATTATATTATAACTTATCACTTATCAGCTATAGCTATTATTCATAATTTGTTGTGTACGCATGTATATGCAATTTTCAAAACTCTTCACTCTGCAGTTATAATAGGCATGATTTTTTTCACGTTTCGCATTATGCTTAAAGTTACTCAATAATAATATTATGGAGAGCTTTATTGTTATTTATCAAAATTGGATACATGATAGTATGTACAAAGTAAGAATAATACAATTTTGTTATATATTATTATAGTGTACAATAACAAATGTAATATTTACCTAAAAATTAAAAATACACAGTCTACATAATAATATAGGTTATAATATGTAATGTATAGGTATACATATTGCAAAAATAAACACAATTTATTAATATTGTAGTACAATGTTACACATTTTAGACATACATAACAATATAAAATGAAAATCATTGTAAATATTATTCAACATGATTGTTTGAAATTTACATGAATAAAGAAGCTTAATTTAATTTCTTATATTAAAATCATAATAGAGCAATAATTATAAAATTACTTTACTCCACAAAGTTGAAAATCCAGGTGGTAGAACGCAATATTTAAATTCTACAAGGATACAAAAGAAGAGATGGATAGGAATTATTATTATTTTTTATTGACAAGTCAACAGAGTTCAATGTTCATGATAGGAATTCAGAATTCATATACATAAATTAATACAAGTATCTTACCTAAATTCTCTTGTTGTGGTAGAATAGTAGGCCAAACTTCTTTTATACATTGATCTGCTTCTTGTATTAGTTTTTCAAAATCAGATATTAAGTTTGTAGCTCCATCATCAACTCTTTGTGCCCATAAACTAGGAAGAATAGCTTCAACTTCTGGTTTAATTTCACTCATTACTCTTTTTGAAATTAGCTCCCACAAATGTACAATAATAGCAATATCTTCAAATCTAGACCCTTCTTTGAGAGAAAATAACTTTCTTTTCTCTTTCCTCATATTTTTTCTGGATCTATATGATTTCCTGTTGAATAGAATAAAAAAAAGAGAGCCTTTTATAGAAATACTAAATAAACATGCAGAATGAAGACGTGCATGCAACAGACTAAAAAAATATTTTACATTATACGCCTAATGTATGTATGCATACATAATTTATCTAATCAAAATAATGATTATAGATTTACCCAGAATGCACAGATGAACTTATACTATTAGATGAACTTCTAATAGAACTTGTAGTCGATATACTATCCGTATCAGAGAAATTATATTGCTCAAAACCACCACCATTAGCTTCTCTGTCTTCTTTCTCCTTTCTTAGTATACTGAGTCTTAGTGTGTAGCGACGAATTTCTTCTTGTACACTATTACAATTTTCTGCCAAGTTGTTTACACCATCTCTTAATTCCCGTACATATTTGTTTAAGAGTTCTTTTGAAGAATCCTGTGTATTCCCATTGTTTAAAAAGTCAATCATTAAATTGGCTTTTCCCCAATTATGTGCTTTGACATAATATATAAAAGCTTCTCCCTTATTCTCCACATGATAATCAAGAACTTGAGCAGCAGCTTCATAGTCCTATGATGAAAGAAAGAGAAATACCTTTTTAACATTTATAAATTTCATAGTAGTAATAACAACATGTACTTGTAGAACATGTAACAAATTAATCTTCGACATGCATAAACATCTCATATTTATTATTGTATTATTTATTATGGTTTTGTTTTTATTTTTCAAATGGAAAAACTTTTACCTTGAGATGTTCTAAATGATTGACTAGTTGAAGGTATAATTGATTAATCTTTTCTTTATCCTCGGGTTTATTTTGTTGTAGTTGTTGTTGATTGATAATGATAATGGCTTGAATCCAATTTCCTGATTTTGCATAGCATTCAAAACATCTATCATAATCTTGTGCTCTTTTATAGGAAATAGCAGCCTCAGGAAGTTTCCTTAATTCTTCAAAATAGCTTCCATATGATGAATATATTTGTTTTAATAAAATCTGGTCATTATCATTAGTTGTTTTCTTGTCTTCTAAAACTTTTATACCAGCTTGATAAATACGATGACGTTCAATATATTTAATAATTTCTGTAGTTTTTACAGTTGATTCCTTATTTTGTTCTTGTTCATATTCTTGTTGACGTAAAAGATTAACAATAGCTTTGGAATATCTTTTAAGTTTGTTATCAATAGTGAATTTTAATTTTGGTTCACTATAACTCTTGTATTCATTCAAAATGGGAAGATATTCTTTTGGATCTTTATTTAGACAGTCTGCAACTAGTGATGTTAATCCCAAGTCATAAGTACCCAAAGCAGATTCATAAAGAATTTCTGGATTGTCACAATAAAAGCTATTCAATGTAATAAAAAAAAAAAAAAAGAAGATACATAAGAATAATTATTCATAACAAAAAATATTACACACAATAAAAATACATGGTATAAATGTATGGTAAAAAAGATAAGATTAAAAAACAAGTAATGTTAAAAACAAAAAAAAAAAGATGACATACCTAAGGAATTTAATACGACCTTTGATAATTTCACGATCTGTTGTTGCCTCACTTCCAGAAATGAGTGAAGAACGAAGAATTTCTTCATATAAATTGAGTTTTGCCATTACTGCTAAATAAGGTTGTACCAATCCCTTGTCTTTATCCTTAGTATCATTTACATTGATTGATGTATTAAGTAATTTATCTTCAAGAATTGCCTTCATGAGTTTCACAACACCTAAATGTTCTACACCCAATTGTGTTACCATTAAAACTAGAGTATGAGAATCTTGAACATCTTCTAGAATGGATGAAAGTTGATTTCTCAAAAGTAAGTCATACTCTGCAGTGTTATTGGTTTTAGATAAATCTTTGAGCTGTTGAGCAAGAACATTAAAATCCAGACGATGTCTCCTCATTGCAATCATAACTTGATTATATTTTCTACGTTGAAGTAAAAGGCCCATTGATGAAATGATGAGTGGTCGTGGAGAAACAATTTCTAAATTTCCTCTAGGAATAATTTGTAATGTAAGTGCTGGTTCCAAAATTCTATTCCAACAACAATTTACAATAATAGAACCTTTTTCTACTTTCCTGGAATATGAATTTAATTGATTTACTTGAGAAGGTGCTGTTGTAAGTGGAACATTGACTTTTTCAAGAATGACACTATTTTGTTGTTGTTGTTGTTGATTATTTTGACCACAACTTTGAAGAAATTGGACAAGATCTTTTACATGAATTACTTCTAAAGAACCTTGAGTTGTTGTTGCAAGTAAATAAATTCCATTAAAAATCTCTATAGATGTAATATCACTCATTAATTTCAATGAATTATTTTTATATAGGGCATGGAGTGTTCTTGTAAGAGGATCTAAACCAAGTACAATAATGGAATTTTCTAATACTTTAAATTCCTCATTATTAACAATTGATTCATTGTTTTCTTCTTCCTGTGGCTCAGTAATTAGAATATATTTCAATTCATGAACAGAATCTGCTAGCCGACCTAATAGAATATTAGGCATTATTCCAACTTGTTGAAGTAAAATAGCCCCACAACGTTTTTGAACTAAAAGATATTTGGTTTCTACTTTTTCTTGTAAATTATCATCATCATCATTGATTTTTTCATCATTTTTTACTGATTCGGATGATGGTTTATTTTGTATGCTGTCTTTGAAAATTGGTAAAAGTAATTTTCCTCGTACAGAAAGTGAAGATTGTAATTTTAAAGTAACATTACTACTACTAATTATTTCTGATTCTTTTGAATTTTCTATTTCATTATTCTCTTGAAATAAAAAGTCTGTATTAGATAGCTCAAATGTCAAAAGGGTTCCATTTGTAGAAATACATGAGATTTGGGTCTTATTCAACCAAATCCAATTATAACAAGCTTTCACATTTACTTGTTTTCCTTCCTTTTCATTTTCTGATAATGTTGAAATTTGAGCTGTGGCTACTTTGACAAGGGAATTATTGTTTTTACTATATTTGAAAAATACAAGTTCTCCCGATGAAAGTGCAGCGAAAAATCCATCCCAAAAATTACTTGTAACTATTTCTTGAATCAAACTACTTCCAATATTTACCTATAAAAATAGATACCAAATATAAGTTATCATTACCATAAAAAATGTAAAATATGTAAAGATTAAAGATGAATAAAAAAATATAAGAAAATTACTAAAAACTGATGTAAATCATGTAACATGTACGAGATGTTATGAGATTGTATAATATAACATATTATAACATTTTATTACTTACTTGAAATCGACAGTTTGGTGGTGGAGCACATGTATCACGGAATGGAGTACAAAATAATTGAGGTCCATTGATGGACACTGTCAAAGCAGAACCAGCGGAGAGTCCCGTAGAAAAAGCGAAAGATAAATCACGAACGTAGTATTGACCATTATTGAATACAATGTGCAATCTATATTATTTAAAAAAATACAATGTATAGAAATATTTTATGATTAGCATTTAGAATAACATGAAATTAATTAATTACTTGGTAGTTATTATGTTTTTTAAATAAAATACAATATTTTATTACGTACCTATAGGGTATCTCAGTATCCCATGCTAAAAATGAAATTTTCTCAGTACCATCCTCATTTTCTTCATAATGAATAGTTTTCTTACACATCCAAACATAATTTGCTCGGACCCACAATTCAACTGTATTTTCTTTTCTAAGAGCAAGTACATCACTATTAATATTCCAATGAATATCCAATACACGAGATTTATCACGAGAATCCATCCTTCCTTCAAATGGATGAAATTCAAATCTTTTCAATCCATTCAATTCAAAAAATGTAACATTTTCACTATTATTTAAAGCAGGTGAAATTCCCAATGTTCCTATTAAGCCACCAGAAGGTTGCCAAACTAAACATTTAGAATCGATAGGGATTGGATTACAATCTTCAGTTGTAGAGTAGAGTGTACCATTTTCATCATATACTTGAAGTTTACGAATCCCTATAAAAATTTTAAACATATATAATATATAAGCATTTGAATTATGTTTAGAATCACATAAATGCATATCAAAATGACTGGTATTACTATTAGAGTAAATTATTATTATTATTATACATTATACAGAGAATAGTATTTCAACAATTATTATTATACCTTTGAAAATATAATTTACAGCAAAATAACGACTATCATAACGCCAACAGATGCTCATATCAATTCCAGCTTGTTGTTGATTTTCTTCTTCTTTTTGCTGTTGAGGAAGTTCAATGGTTGCTAACATTTCCAGATCCGGAAGTGAGAAGAGAATAATGGTTTCATCAATAGTTCCAATTATTAAATATCTTGAATCAGGAGACACAGCAAAAGTTGATATACCAGTAGGTGCAATAAACATTTCTTCAATTTCCTGTGAATACAAAAACAAAATGTCAATCAGTTTCATGATTTTATTTTGCCATTTGTACATTGAACAAAATCATTAACAGCTATGGCATCTTATATATTACAATGTGTACAATACTGTGTTGTGTGTAGAATGTGTATACCTCTGATCCAATAGGAAATTGATAGAATCCTCCAGCTTGAGTAGCCATATAGATTGTGTCATTTGGACGAGAATAAGAAATTTGAATAGCATTTGGTTTATCGACCGGATGTAACATTTCCAATTCCTGTTCTGAAAATTGATGGAGTTCTTGAATATCTTCTTTTCCAGGAAATATACGCAGAATCCTCGTCCCTTGTCCATTATTAGCATCTCCAGAATCATTACTACTATTATCAATGACAATTAAACTACTCTGATCTCCAGCACAGAAACATAAAGGTGATTTGTAAGCCGGCTTAACATTATATTTTCGAACAATTTGTAAATTCCTCATTTTGCTACACCAGATATACAATAATATACAAAAATGTATAAAGAATACTTAAATAAAAATGTACGTGAATATACTAATCAAACTATTATTAACATTTATCAACACTCCAATTAACTTTTTTCGCAAAATTCTTGCTGTTTTTGTTGCCAAAAATCACGTGCACGATTTTTTTGATTTCCCCTCCACTTTCCTTGATTTTTTAGCACGTGTGTTCCTTGTGAATAAAAATTTGTAAAAAAATTAGAGCAGTTAAATTGGTTTTATTGTTAATTAAATTACAGTTATATTTGTGACATTTGGTAATATTTAGTCTTATAAACTTTAAAAAATTGAGCTAATCTGTGACAAACAAAATGACACCTCAAGATATTACAGAAAATGAAGAAGCAAAGGAGGAGGACAAATCTGATAAACAAGAGTAAATCTCATAATTCATAATAATATTTCATTTCTTAATCATATTATCATGGTTTACATATTAGACCTCTGGGTCTGAACATATTATACTTTAATTAATCTGTTAGGCTTAATTTGTCTTTTTTGTTATTATACTTCTAATGACTTGAGGAATTATAATTAAATATGTATCTATTTTCATAGGCCTATGGATCAAAGTAATGTGACAGCAGGAGAAGAGAATGGAGAAGAAGAAGGATCTTCTACTATCCGGTTTTATCCGCCTGTCTATCTGCAAAGATACATTAGAGTTAGAGAAGAATTACAAAAATGGATGGATGAGGAAACGGATCCATCACCAAAAATGATTATGGAAATGGGTGCAGCTGAATTGAGCATGCATGTCCATTTAAAGAATCTACATGAAACGCTACAAAAAGTAGTCTACCTTGACATTGACAAAACCCTCTTGGAACGCTGCAAAGAGGAAGTTAGACCATTAGCTTATGACTCTTTGATTAAAAGAGAAACTCCGTTTGTTGTAGAAGTATACTCTGGATCAGCTACGGAGGCAGACGAGCGGATATTAAAGTCTGATCCACCATTGGCTGGAATAGTTGGAATAGAGATATTGGAGCACTTAGATGAATCAATTGAATTGGAATTTATTAAAACTGTTTTTGGAAAATATGGACCACCTCTAGTCATCTTGACTACTCCAAATGGGGATTTTAATGAATATTTGGGTATACCTCCTGGAAAATTTCGTCATTGGGATCATCGTTTTGAATTAACTAGAAAAGAATTTATTGATTGGTGTCAAAGAGTATGTGAATATTACCCAAAGTATACATTCAAAATAGAAGGGATTGGAAAAGGACCAGACGACTCCGAAGAGTACGGTTGTTGTTCACAAATGGCTGTTTTTTATCTCAATAAAAATCTTGATGAAGAGACAACACCAAAAGTTCCAGACAAACCATTTTCATTACACCCAATTTATCGAGTTGATCAAAATAGAAATGGTAATCAAATTATTCTAGTCAACAACAATGAAAAATCAACAAAAAAGAATCCAGAAGAAACTGGAAAAATTGATAATCCACAACCTTATAAACTCATTGAGTCAGTCTCCTATTCATGGGAAAAGAAACCACCCATTTCAGATCAAGTAAAAAATGAAGTAAGATATCATATCAACCAGTATATACTTGGCGGTATCAATCTTGATTGTCTTTGGGAGACCAATCAGACAACAACAAGCTATAAATTGAAGGAGGCTTTGGGTCTAATTCACTATACAATCAAACCTAAAAAGACTGAAGGGATAGTAACGCTTGAACAGTTAAAGTAAGTAAAAATACATAATACTCTTTGTATGAAAATATAGTACACCATAGTATAATAATATAGTTTTTATTTTTCATTCTATATTCTATATTCTGGATTGTTATTTTGTTTAATTATAGCTTATAGTATAATTTAAATATGGGTTATTTTGTGTTCGTCTTTTTAATGTAGGACATGGCTAGAAGAAGATGGATACGAATTGAATGGTGAAGTAGGAAATGAGGAAATTGTTATTCCAGTTCCATCATATGCGAGTTTTTATGCAGAATCAAGTCCGGAAGTAGTTGAAGATCTGAATGATAGTAAAACTGAGACTGACAACAATCAACTAAATAACAATTTATATGAACGAAAAATGAACCTCAGTGACGAGGACTGGGATTGAATACTCAAACGTATAGTAATATGCATTCACTTGTATACGTTCTATCTCTCTTAAATCTTAAAGTACAAAGTTTTTTCAGTATTTGTATGACATAATAATATATCACGAGTGTGTGCTACAATATAGAATATAGGTGTATTTTATGGTATGTTTTTTTATTGTTAACCTACAATGAATTCGCAAAGGTGAAATGTTAATATTCTTCTCAGTGAACCTTTTTTATAGTACAAAATGCGCTCAAATAATGATTATACTCTGTTTTTTCTAATAACAAAAGCAATAAAAAGTCATAATAACTAATTATTATTGTATTTTGGTACAATATTATCTGCAAAGAAAAAGTGTTTGTATAGTTTAAATTTTCAGAAACATTGCCTTTTTTCCTTTATTACACTTCATAAATTATTTTTAAAAAAAGGAAATACATCATGTCAGCTTCAATACATATATATATATACATATGCGTGTACATTTGAATAGACAATGTTACAAACATAATATTGTGGTATGCATTATCAATAATATTTTTTATTCGTAATGTCGATTATCATACAAAATAAAAACGACATAATATGTAATACATAATACATATGATATCATTATAAAAAGTATATTTTTTAGGCTACAGAGGTTATAAAGTAGCTTAATTGATTTATTCATCAAGACCCCTAAGTTCAGCAAGATATTTCCTAGTTTTTGATTTTAAAATTTTGACAGCTTCAATAAATAATTGGTCTGGAGGAACACCACCAGATGCTTCAATAGAAACTACACAAAAACAAAATAAGACAGCATTGAATTTCTTTATAATAATATTATGTCTAACATGATTGTATAATATAATAATGATTTTGCTACATCACTTTATGTTGTATGAGTAGTATTTTATGCTTACATATAAAATGATCCTTGACACGATTTAAAGTTACACATTCTGCAAGATCTTCATGTCGTAAAACATTACGACTACAGGAATCGTTTCTCGCTCCATTTCCATCAACTTTTGCCACCTTTGTACCTATTGAAAATTCAATGGAATTTATTTAGTATCAAATAAAAGATGTCTAAACAACAATATTGTAAATTTTGAGTTGTAAATCATTCCGTTAGACATTTTATATCATAGCATTATTTAATATTTTATAAAAGGAATTATACCATTAATTTCTGCAATTTTGATAACTCCAGGAGAAAAACAAGATTGTAACCTCTCAGCCATTTCACCCTCTACTGGTTTTTTCAAGATTATTTCAGGAAGGAGACGATAAAATGCAGTTGCTATTTTTGAGAACAAAGATATATAAAGAAGAGGAATATTATTTAACAAAATAATTTCAAATGTATTGATACATCTGCTGATACAGACATGATGATTTCATGATGTATATTATGTTCTAAAACATATGTATGTACAATGTACATGCCCACTTTATACTACGCCCTCAATTATGTATTATAATTTATACATAATATTATATAATATCACTTACAAACAGAACAAAATTTTGAATGGTCTTTAGGAATTCCTTTTACTGCTTCTAGTACAATATCAAGTTCATGACCGGGACGTAATTTAGCTATAGGTATATCTCCAAAAACAGGACCAACATCTTCTTCTTTGAATAATTTGTTCTGTTCACCAATTGGTTCCCATATTATATGACTGGAGTAAACTATCAAAACGGTAAAAAGGTAATTTGATATACATATGTTATTCATTCCAACATTTACATATATTTCAATCATAATTAAATTATTAATCAGTATAAGGATATGTACATAATAGGAAATTATATAGTTTCTTGTTTTACCATTATGATTTATGTACATTTCATCAGGATTTGTAGATGATTCCTTTCTATTTGGATTCCATGAACATCTAACATTTAATTTAAAACGAAGTGTATCCTGTTCTGTTCCTGGACTTTCTCCTAAATATTTCATTTACAATATAATAATATACAATTAAATGAGTATGTTGACATCCAACTTTTCAATTATATAATATAATGCCATTCTCATGTCATGTCATGTAAATCGTAAAAAAAATTGCACTACAAACCTTCTCTGTACTCAAATAGACGAGGATCTGCTTTTAAAGGAATGAGACCTAATCGATGTGCTAAAACTTCATCTGGAATGACTGATGTATTTTGATATATTCCTGCCTTTTCAATTGCTATACTTGGGACCTATGTTTTTTACAAAATAATTATTTACTTATTAGTAGTATAATATAATTTCATTTCAACAGGTTCTATATCATCAATAAATCAATTATTACGATCTATACTTACTTCTGCTAAAAGTATCCTTCTAAATGCATTTGCAATGGATGGATCCACACCAATCAAATCAAATTCCATTTCCATTGGATTATGAAACTTTATCCCTTGCACTCGGAGTTGCTACATATCAAAAAAACAAAGAAGGAAAGACGTTATACATATATAATCATGATTAATTTACTTGGCTACTGAAATAACAAAATGAACAATTATAGAAATTATCATGGAAGTGTTAATTGTGCGTATTTCATCATTTTTTCTGATTTTACCGTTTTCAATTTACTAACAGACCATGGGTCATCGCTATTTTGATATGCTCCAGCGTATAGTGAACTACTTGCCTAAAAAATAATATGACAAGTGAAATTGTGATTATAGTCAATATGCATATGATGTATCGAAATATAATTAATTATATGATTTTATAGGTTAAACCGATTTGATTGTACTTTATTTTACATACATTTTCAACTTCATGGGATCCCATAGTTGCTTTTTTTCTAGATTCCTTAATCTTCTCTTCAGTCGTTTCCTTTTCCTCTTCAGCAACTTTGGTATGCTGAACTTGCTTCTCCTTCTTTTTACCCATGATGATGACACTTAATTAAAAATGAACACAGTTATTTAAACGAACTACAATTAAATTATTTATCCGGTAACTCTTTTTACATGTGAAATGTGAACAAAATCCAAATGCACATGGAATGAAATTCAAAACAATCCAATTCGTGTACTTTCAAAATGGCACGATCTTTGAATTCGGGAAAAAAATTAATATACGCCCAGTAACATTGGTATCCGATTTAATTTATTTCGGGGTAGTTAGTTGTAATTAAAGTTAATTGAGATCATTTTCGTCTTCACTTGACACTCAAGACGGTAGTAGTTGGATTCCACTTGGCATTTAATGCGAATAAACAGTGAAAAGAAGGGCTCAAGTTTTGTGAACGGGTTCCTATTAGCTGTCATTAATTTTTAATTGTCAAAAATTTTTGAGGAGAAATTAAAATGGTAAGAGAAAAGTTTTGTTAATCTCAATTATTTATTTACAGTTCATATTATAGAGTTTAACTAATGTAGAACATTTCGGTTTGAATTGGATATCTTGTATTTTTCTACCCATTTGTTGTGCATTTTATGTAATATGTAATGTTTTGAATGTTGAACGTCACTAAAAAATGTAAAAATATTTACTTGTATCACTTATTTGTAAGTATAATAAAAGTAGTCATAAAAGGGGAGGAAATACTCTAAACTTCCTTTCTTCTCTTGTTCAATTTACTTTCAGATCCGATTCATTTTAATTCAGAATAGAGCAGGCAAAACTCGTCTAGCAAAATGGTATATGAACTTTGATGATGATGAGAAACAGAAATTAATTGAAGAAGTTCATGCAGTCGTCACTGTTAGGGATGCCAAACATACAAATTTTGTTGAAGTAAGACAATTTTACTATGAAATATTAAATATTTAGTTTAGTTAGTGTTTCTTCTGTATTTTGATGTAATTGAAATTTAGCATGTACGACTTTATGTAAGACTTAACTTAAAAATATGTGATTATTATTTTTTGACAGTTTCGTAATTTCAAGATAGTCTATCGTCGATATGCTGGATTATACTTTTGCATTTGTGTTGATGTTCAGGATAATAACTTGTACAATTTGGAAGCTATTCATAATTTTGTTGAAGTTTTAAATGAATATTTTCACAATGTGTGTGAACTCGACCTGGTTTTCAATTTTTACAAGGTAATGTAACTATAATCTATAACATTGGACTACTGGTATCAAGATTTATAACTCAAAAACCCATTATTTGGTATCTTCAATCTTGATCCTAAATGCGACAAAGTAAATTAATTTTCTTTTTAATTTTTATATTCATGTTTTTATATTTATAAATAGGTGTATACAGTAGTGGATGAAATGTTCTTAGCGGGTGAGATCCGTGAAACCAGTCAAACCAAAGTGTTGAAACAACTTCTCATGTTAAATTCCCTTGAATAGAGAGATAAATGCTTCCTTCTACAACAACTACAAATAATACTACTACTACTAAAACCGTAAGGATAATGATAATGTATATAATAATGATCGTAGTATTACTATTGTTTAAGATACAATAGAATAAAATCAACAAAACCACAAGGTAAAGGACAAGGGAATGAGACAGGAATCTCAAATCTCTGCAACTATAATCAAAACTACCGTGTATCACTATTGAAAAATATCATTAGAATTGTATTATTGCTATTTATGATCATATTGTTCTACATAATTATATAGTACTAAACTACGTACAGAAAAGTCTATAAATATAAAATATAATATTATAGGCATAAGATATACAACACATATAGAAATGTATTCTTATTATTTTTGCCATACAATACAATATGTACAATAATATAAACTATTGTTTACAAGAGACAAAAACAACTATACATATATATTATACTATATTATGTATAACACACAAGATAGAAAAAAAGGATTATAATATAATCTAGTGATAATAATATTCATTATTTTTTGTCGTACATCGTCATCAGCTTCAAGATTACTATGTTAGTATAGCATAAGACGATATCATTATATATTATGTAGCATTAGAGTAGCAGTCCACGTGTAGAACAGTAATAAAATTATACTTTTACGTTTTACGTATAATATTATGAACAGAAGAAAGTATTGTCTATCATACATGTAATAAACTATGAATTATGTATTTTACGATCAAACTAGGGTAGACAATTAGGAATATTTTCGTAGATGTAAAATGCTATTAAGGAAAAAAAAACAGCAATGCGATATCAATCCTGTTAGACATTTGTATAATAAATAATAACGTGTAAATGTGATTGTTTATTATATTATGTACTTATTAATTAATATGTTATAACAAATTTAAAGAAATGATTATCTCATTATTTATTGTTACATAGTTTTGTTAAAAGTTGTAAAAGATAAGATTAGGTATAATATTATATATATACATAAAGCAGAATTATGATGAAAAAAACAATTCCATTTTTTGACTAGGATGTAAGGAAAAATAATTTATTATTATGTTATTAATTATTATTATAATATGTACGGTATTTCATGTTCCGAGTTAAAAAAAATACATGTACAATATGATATTTTTCCAATAGGGAATCATTATTACGTACTCATGACAAGATTAAAAATAAGTTGTAATAATAATAATAAGAATAATTATTGTTACCATTTTTTCATTTGTATAATGCATTATGCATTATTATTATTTATCACAGGTTTATGTAACAGTGAAAAAGTTCCCTCATTGTGATTTTTTTCCCGTACTATGAATGATTTTATACAAGGTGTATATATGTGTAAGGTATCCCAGTATGAGTGTGTAGGCTGACAAACCAGTGCTGTGCAGTTAAATTTGAAACAATAATAATAATATATAATATATAATAAGTGTTACTGTAATATACAATATGATTATATTTATTTACTACGGTGTGCATAATATATTATACAAAAAGAAGAAATGATGAACAGAAATAAATGAAAGTACACATTTAAATTACATAATACCTTTGAAATTTGAATATTACTTTATTCTCGTCATAAGCATTGAAATATTATAGAATATTATAGTACAAATTACAAACAAACCAAATTCAATGTGTAACAGATCCTTAGAAAAATTATAGATTTTATGATTGCCCATATAGTGTATAGAGTCTAGTTATTTTGAGTAGGCACAAAGACACCATGCATATTTAAAGGAATGGTGTGTGTTTTACTGGAGGCTCTAGCAATTTCTTCCATCGTCTTTGCATTTAGAAAGAGAAGGAAATCGGTCTTTGGTCTATGTTGTGTAGAAACGGAAGTGGCTGTACAAATCAAAATGCCATCATCCTCTCCATTACTATCATCGTTACTTGGAGTTGGATGTGGATTAGGTACGAATTCCGTGCCACTTATTAAAATGACTTCTTTCTCATTCTTTGGTTTCCAACAAACTTGACTACCAGTGGACAAATCAAATTTAACTATACTATTATTATATGGAGAATTTAGACAAAGTCCAACTGTTCCATACAAATATCTATATTTCTTAAATCTGTAATTAGGATTGAATGCTCCAAAATGGATACCATATTGAGAAATTTCTCCTGGACTAACTATGATCTGAGGATGAGGAGAAATTGTATTAATTTTTCCATTATTATTGTAATTTGAAATGTGAGCAGTTGCCCCAAAATTTTGTAGTGACTCTGTTTTTGAGAGGAGTGACATGTTTGGACTAAGTGGAAGGATTTGAGACTTAGTATTAGCATTTTTATTATTGTTATTGTTATTCTTTTGTTTAGTAGTTTCCTTACTACTGGTCTTTATAATATCACTTGGTTCTAAAATTAAAGAAGAGCGACGATATTTAACCCCACTACCCATGTAACCACCTTTATTATTATTGTTATTGTTATGACTTTCAAGATTGACAAGAGGAACGACGAATCGATGAAAAACGCCAGAATCTTCAACTGGACTTAAATCTGCTGTTTTCGTTATTTGACTGAGACGATACTGATTAAAATGATCTGTATTACGATGACAGTTGAGATCAACTACAATCTGTGTTTCACCATCTTCAGACTCTTGCTCATAAGCATTAATGAAATGAAGGAAAAAGAAGGGCTTATCCGTCCACACATCCATCGTCTTCATCAATTTTCCCGTCTTCTTATCCAGAATGATGAATTTATTTCCCTGAACCTCATTTGGTGTCCATTCTAGTCCATCCATAAAAGTCATTGCAGCTCCACTCATCATGTAACTGAGCATCTTTTTTATACTGACACAGAATGGCTGTTCCAGCAACACAATATAGTTATCCGTGAGCATAAAACTGTGATGAATATTAATGTGCATAGCTCGAGATAGAGAGAAGGTAGATATTATTTTGTACTGCTTGAAAAGATCCGTGATGTCTTCCTTTCCAGTGGTGGGTGCTGGAATTTTCAGTACATGTTGCTTGCCTCCCGTAGCCGTAAAACTTCCTCCCGCACAATAAAATGCCCCATCATGATCAACTAATGGATGTGGACAAATTCCATTCAGGCCAAATAACTTGAGCGTATCAAATTTTGTCCCAGTGGATAAATTTTCTCCATCAATCTCACGAAAGTATGTGAGACCTTTTGAGGTGAAAACTTGACGATTGAAAGTAAATACATTGTGATTTCCATTATCTGAATTCTCTATATGAAGCTGTAAAAGTAAAAAAAACATACACAGCTTGAGTATTTTTACACTTTCACCTTTCACCGAAAATAAGAAGCTAAAGAAAACTTGTGATTTAAAAAGTACACACATTACGAATTATGAACAAACGTCAGAACAAAAGTAATGTTTAATGTGTAATTACCGCAGATATCATTCTTGCAAATCTGGATTTTGTTACATCTGTCGAAGATGGTGTAAAAAATTCAGGCAAAACTGGTTTTCCAGCCTTTTCTCCCTTTTTGAATGCATCAGATTGCTCAAACTTTTTGTGGAGAGTTATTTTTCCGGTCTTTGAGTCAATCCGAACTTTCGTAAGGATACTAAATCCATCAGTCAAGTGTTCTACGGTGAAGCCACTGTCTTCAAACTGGAATTTTCCAGGTGCCACAGTGTATAAGCTTCCATCAAGCCAAGTAGGAAAAAGTTGTGTAGTTGCAGTTTTTGCAGTTCCGTTTCCAATTGAACTGGAACAAGTTGATGGTAGTTCTATTTCCAGCTCATGATACTCCGTCTCCTTCTGATTTTCAATGAGGTGTGCTAAAACGATCTCTGGAGCTGAACCAATGCAACAACCATTGACAATCTCCATGATTATTTCAGAATTTTAGATGCACTTTAAATGAATTTGCACTACAATCTGAAATATTATGCATCAAGTATGAAGGACACTAATAAAAACTAAAAACGGAACTGACAGAACTTTTTAACTGCTGTTTAACTCTTAGCTTTTCACTTGATGACTGAACTCTGGCTTAGCTTGGCTTGCTGACTTCTCTGCACCTCGAGAGGATTCAGACTGACGGCTTAGCCTTGAATACATCATCATTTTTATCTTTTCAGTTTCGAGTTTCCAGTCTCCAGGCTCGAAACTCGAAACGCAAGCAAAAGTCAAGCTTGAATGAGTTACGACTAATTCAATAAGCACAATAGAATTACATGTACTAAGAACTAGGAACATAAATGTACGGAATTGTAATTATGTCGAAACATTTTGTATTTCCCATGAATTCTCAGCATCTGCTTGTGTACAACATGTAACATTTAGTATCTATACAGGTTACACGTATCGTCCTTTCAAAAAGTCATGTCGTTCTATGTCAAAAAATTGAGATCAAGACAAAACTCTATATACTTTGAAAACGTACAAGTCTGTGTAGGTCTTGTGCAAAGTTGTATAGAATTCGATTGCTTGGTTTGTAAATGGCAGCTGGTTGAATCCAGAAAGTCAAGAGAAATGAAAAAATTCTTGAATTTAAACAGCGTTCGCTTGCTAGTTTTTTGTTGCTGTGAAACAACCGCCGAGGGAATATTCCCGAAAATATTGTCAGGGGTTGGGACGAATATTGGCCTTCATGTACATGAGGATTCAGGTGTCATCACCTATTGAGATGTGAGCAAGACATCGTCAAACATGACACTATGAAATGGACTAAATTCTTGACATTGATATACAAAATGCTATACCCCGAAGAAATGGGCAAGTGAGGTCATATGAATTTCTTCAGAATAAAAGAGCAGAAACTAAGAATTACAGCATTGCCGATCGGAAAACCTTTTCTACTTATTTGGCCACGAAAAAAATTCGTAAACTTTGAACATCCCAAACCTTTGAGGAATTTTAAATGAAATCAATAGTTGAACTTTTTGTCCCTGATTTTCCGGATTATTGGCAAAACTTTCAAAACTTTTTAGTGCACATTAATCGCAGGTTTTTATGTAGTCCAACGCTATGATCCAAAGTCCATTACGAACCCAGACAACAGCAGAAAAAATTCGTGAAGCACGAACTAACGTTTTGCTAAATTTTTGTGTTTTTGAATATTTGGTAATTTTTTTCTGGGGTTGCACGGGACTTGTGGTAAAGAAATGTACCTTACTAAAATCAAAATTTTATGTAGACCTAGGCATGATTACAGTTAGGAAAACAGATGCATAGCTTTGAGAAAAACATTGAATAAAATTCACAAGTTGAGTTTCCATTTTTCATGTCAATTTTCCAAAACTTGATACCGAACTTGTACTTGCTGTAAAAATTGGCAATTGATCGGGAAAAATATGTCCCCCAACTCTTGTAATGGGCACTAGTCTGTACTACTTTGGTACATCCCAAACCAGAAGAAATTTCTTAAGGGAAAAGAAATTTCGGAACTTGAACGAGATCAAGTCTGAAATTTTAGCGATTTTTGACTTCCCAGGTAAGAACCTATTTTGCACTAGGACTGATCAGGGACTGGGCGATGGGGGCAAAGTATTGAGCAACATTAAGACTAGAGTAACAAATGAAACCACTAGTTTTTCTCTACCTCAGTTCTTTGATATAGAACGACATGACTTTTTGAAAGCACGATATATCATCCATCTATATGAAGTTCGTGTTACGCGTCATCACTTTGGTTTGATTGTGTCTTCTGTCTTGTGTTTTGTACTCTGTACTTTGTACATGATGGAAAATGAAAAACCCGTCCAACAATATGAATATGAAGGGGAAGTTATAATGGGTCATATTGTTACTGTAATCTTTAATGTGCTCTCTCTCCTACACCAGATTTTATTCTCCTTTACATCATTTTGTGTAGACCTTTTACCTGAGTATGAATTTATCCATAAAAGATTAAGTATCTAAAATCTAAAAACTAAACTAAACACAAGCACAAAGGGGAAATGGCATAAACTCTAAACTCTTTAAACGATGGGAGTAACATTTTATATTTTATGCACATAATAATGATAATAATAATAGTAATGTTTGTTAATAAAATGCTCCGTGTTCCAGTATATTATGTATTATTCAACATGCATGTTTCATAATATGTACAAAGGCGACAAAAAGAATTGCATGAGACTTTTGAGATTCTATTCATCATGCATCATGCAGAAAGAATATTTATTTATGCTCAATGTATGTAATGTTGAGTGTTTCGAGTGTTGGGAGTTGAGAGATGAAAACAAAGGAGAAAAAACAAAAGGATCGTGGGAGATTTCTCGTAATGAGTACATGTTCGCCATGAATGTCATTTAGGAAGTAAACTTATCGTAAAAGTAAGCACTCTAACATCTAACACTAAATACTAAACACAAAATGAATACTAAATACTAAATTTTCACATTTAGTACTGTGCGAGATTGGACTGTAGCTTGTCTGTACAGTAGTGTACAGTGCGAACTGAAAAGTGTGCAGCGTACACAATGGGAAAAACGTTGAGACTTGAGAATCTCCAGATGCGATAGTTATGATTTATGATAATTTTAATTAGTGCAATTATTATGATTATGCACTCGGGTTTAAAAACTATATGTTTAGCACTTTCATAACCACACATATTATATTCATTATTCATCCAAGATTTAAGTAGATTTAAAAGGTTTGAATGTTGAATTCTAAATTCTAAAAAGTCTCAGGAAGTATAAAATGTATAAAATTTTCCTAATCAATAATCAATGTGAATGGGCCAAGAGAAAAAAGAAGCAATTTGGAGGAGTTTTATTCTTCAGAAGTACCTGTGGCTGTGATTTATAGTTTATAATTCTTAGTTCTGCTTATTCCTCTTCACAATTCACAACATGCACAAAAAGTATCAAGTATTATTATTTTTTTTCATAGTAATGACTTTCAATTTTACGATTTCTGTACTACATTGTAGTTCTTTTCCTACTAGTAAGTAAAAGTACATGAAATGACCTTATCGCTTTTATATTTTGTATCGTCATAATATTTTGTTTTTTGTTGCAAATTTTTCTTGCTCTCCGCTTTAACTCGTGAAAAAAAAGTGAAAAGTTTAACTCTTTATGTACTCTTGCACAATTTTTAAAAACATCTATAGTTCTTGCACAATCTAGAATCTAGAATGGTAGTTTTCAAGTTTATTTCCATTTAACATGGAAAAAAAGTCACAGCTCTGGTGAAAAATGAAAGGAATCCTACTTTTCATTGCTTCTGCACTTGGCCATTATGCACTAATATTGTGTGGAATATTTTGCAAGATGAAACGGGAGATACCAACTTCATATAAACGAGAGTATGACATGCTATAATACATTCTAAAGTAGATGATGTACTTCATTAAATATCATAATATTCTATTATGTATTTAGTATTTACTTGTGCTTTTGCAATTTACATACTGCGAATTTTGAGTAGCTGTAAGTAGTAAGTAATGATTGGATTCCGAAAAATGTAAAATTTTTACATGCAGAAGAATCACAAACTACTTATCTGGAATATAGATTATGGATTCCCTATGCACAATCTACGTTCTACACCTTTTATCTAACATTTGAGAGAGTTCATTAGAAAGAATTGCTAATGATCTATCATAGAAATTACAAAGCACTGAAGTCCCGTTTGCTGAGTTTGAAATTTGAAATCAACGGGTTCTTTCTCTTTCTGTTTGCATCACTAATCATTACATATTTCATAATAGCTAATCTATTTGCAATTTTCTATACCCTATACCAGAAAATATTATAACTACTTATGTTCTCCAGGCTTTTGACTTTTGACTTTCGAGTAAAACATTTTGACATCAATATCTAACCAAATGGCTAACGGTTAACTTGTAACTTGTAGCATCTAGTCTGTAGTATGTAGTAACGAGTATCTAGTGTCAATAGCATCAACATAAATTGACAGTTCACAGTACAACGACCAAAATAATAACACAATCATATTTAAGTAGTTTTGAATTTTGAATTATTAATAATCGTGTGTACCACACTCGGTACACCATACACCATACACAATGTAAATTGTAGTGAATAGTGAATAGCATTGCCCTGTTTACTGTTTACCTTTCTTGCTTATTTACACAATCATTAGACATGTAAGTTTAGAGAATAGAGTATACAGTATACAGTATGACATTTCAGTTCTCAGTTGTTGTCCATTCTTCTATGCACGTGTACCAATTTGTCTGGACGAACCGGATGAACAAGGAAAAATGTATGCCAGAAGCTGTAAACCAAATGTCCCACTCAGATTGTTGAAATCACAAACTTGATTTTAGTGTTCATATTCGGATTCCCCATGTTGAAATTAGTTAGTTTTGATGGAAGAAA
>JAQGBH010003167.1:0-20906 GCA_034698265.1 Sminthurinus aureus | reverse complement strand
GTTCCAAACTAAAACATGGAAAAACTTGCAAAAAACGCCCAGCCAGCTCGATATTTTGACGTTTTTTGTGCTGGGTGCGATTTTGAGTGTAGCACTCGTACTTTTAGGCCTTTTCATGTTGTATTTGAAGTTTCTACAACAACTTGACCCCCTTCAAGTTAATCAAGGGCCAAAACATCTTGCCTGCTACCAAAAGTTGTCGAAACTTTGAAAAAACGACCTGCCAGCTTGATATTTTGACATTTTTCGTGCTGGGTGGGATTTTGAGTGTAGCATTCGTACTTTAAGGCCTTTTTGGGTTCTGTTTGAGGTTGTTAGATCATCTTGACCCCCTTCAAGTTAATCAAGGGCCAAAACGTCTTGCCTGCTACTGAAAGTTCTCGAAACTTTGAAAAAACGCCCACCCGGCTCGATATTTCGACATTTTTCGTGCTCGGTGGGATATTGAGTGTAGCACTCGTTCTTTTAGGCCTTTTTGGGTTCTGTTTGAAGTTTTTAGAACATCTTGACCCCTTTTAAGTTAATCAATGGCCAAAACTTCTTGCCTGCTACTGAAAGTTCTCGAAACTTTGAAAAAACGCCCACCCGGTTCGATATTTCGACATTTTTCGTGCTCGGTGGGATTTTGAGTGTAGCACTCGTACTTTTAGGCCTTTTCTGGTTCTGTTTGAAGTTTTTAGAACATCTTGACCCCCTCCAAGTTCATCAAGGGCCAAAACGTCTTGCCTGCTACTGCAAGTTCTCAAAACTTGCCAGAAACGCCCAGCCAGCTCGATATTTTGACATTTTTTGTGCTCGGTGGGATTTTGAGTGTAGCACTGAGACTTTTAGGCCTTTTCGGGTTCTGTTTGAAGTTTTTACAACATATTGACCCCCTTTAAGTTAATCAAGGGCCAAAACACCTGGCCTGCTACTGAAAATTGCCAAAACTTTACAGAAACGCCCACCGATCTCAATTTTGGTATGAATTTGAAACGGCGCCGAAGTTGTACAACATTTTCACCAAATTTGGCGCTCAATATTTGCATAAATTTTAAAAGGTTTACAGATACGAGATCTTGACTTGACTAGAAAACACTCATGGAACAAAGTAACAGTAGATTTGAAAAACTCAAAAGAAATTATACATAAATTCGTTTTTGAACCGCGAAGCAGCAAACGCACCGCGGTTCAAGTCGCGCAAAGCGCGTGCTTGTTAATCTCATTTTTCTCCCACCTTTTACAACATGCCCATTGCAAAAAGTAGGATGTTGGGAATTTGAAGTATTTTTTATTACGTCAAAAGTGCTAATTGTAAATAATGTTATAATAAATTAAATAATTCATAATAAGATGATTGATATTGATGTATTGATGTATTGATGTTTTTTCTTACCTCTGGACTTGAAGCGTGAATGGCTTGAAAGCGATCATCACTGCTGTACGTTTGTAAGCCCACCGTCAGCAGATGATAGTCCTTTCGACGGATCCACGACACCTGAAATACAAACAAGAACAAGACAAAAATCATCATCCGTTTTACTTTCACTTTCTACTTTCTACTTTTATATTGTCTACCAATTAAATTTTACAGGTAGGAATTTACAAACCATCAAAAAGTACCGTAGAAAACTTTGGAAAATACAAAATATAAAATACATAATACACAATTTGGATTCCCTTTAAAGTGGAAAATATTTCTATCAAAATCAATATAATATATAAATCCCGGAATCCCGATCTGGATAAGAATGAAATGGAGAGCATAGAGCCGGAGGCAGAAAGAGGCTGGTTTCTCTTTGCTCTTTCGCAAGTTGTCTGTAAATCCTAAACCCTGAGCTGAGCTTATGTTTTTCTGTGTGTTATGTGTTATGTTGTGTTCTTCTCCCTTTTGTTGTTCTTGTTGTTGTTGTTGTTGTTGTTTATGTTTTTGTTTTGAAAATAAAGCGAGTGCAATAAAGTGTCGAGTTTGACAGGTCGTAATTCATATGGAGAGGAGAAAGGAGAAAGGAGGAGAAAGTGGGAGAAAGCAGAAGAGTGGAACGGTGTACTGTTCTGTATCGTACGTTCAAAAACGAATACGAATACGAGTACGAGAAGAGGGCTGGTCAGTGCAGCACAAACTACAATTTACAAAACATGTGTCGGGTGTCTGGCTGGTGTAATACAATCGCATCTCCTATATATATTTTTTCTCTCCAGATTCCAGATCGATACCCTTTTCTCCAGTTTCTCCAATATCTGGAGCGGACTGAAACTGGAGGGGAATGAAATGGAATATCTCTTCTCTACTCACCTGCAAATACATATCGTACCATGATTTTTGGCATTGAGAATTTCTTGCAAAAACAATCTGCAAATTTACGACTCAAGACTCTAGACTCAAGACTTGGGGATTTTCATATATTGTATTGTATATTGTATCACATGTACAAGTGTGAATATACATATTGAAATTTTCCAGAGAGAAGAAGGAGGAGGAGAACAATAATGGAGGACATAACAATATCATCCAAATATAATAAAAGGTTTTGTCCAGTTCCAGTTCCAGCTCTAGTAATCTTTGACTCATTCTACATTCCAGATTCCAGATTCTAGATTCTAGATTCTAGAGCTGTCGTTTGTACTTAGAGTTACAGTTTGGCTCTTTTGAAATAGAAAAATACTATTTATTACTGAATTGCCCATTGTCTGTAGTCCACAGTCCACACTCTACACTCTACACCATGCTCAATGTACAATGTCTTTACTATTTCGCCAGATTTTCCTATTTCCTATTTTCTTCTCAACTGCTCCTCTTTTCCACATTTAAAGCACTCGTAGCAGTAGCAGTAGCAGTAAATGTGGCGTACACGTAACATGGCGCCTTATTGAAACGGGGAGCGGAGAAAATTGGTTCAGCTCGCCACGCCAATATCACAGAGCATACAACACGCAGCACACAGCACATGATACATCCCAAAATAATTGTATCTCCTTCTCCGTCTCCCTCTACAAGAGAAACCGACCAACGGATCTCAAGCTCAAGCTCGAGAGAAAAATGAAAACATGGAAAGCTGGAGGAGCCTGGAGGAAAGATACGGACAAGAAGGTCGAGTTGCAATATGTTTCTATGTTTGTTTTTGTGTAGGGTGTAGGATGTAGGAGATGGAAAAGGGAGAAAAATCAGATACAAATTGGTCTCTGAGGAAGGAAAACGGAAGGGCGACAATAGCAATGGCAACGGGACGCTGGATACTGGACACTAGACCGTGGACATTCTTTCCATGCATGTATGGAGTATGGAAAATGGAAAGGGATAGAAAAACCAGAAACTCAAAAGCCGAAAGCCAGTCCAATCGGTTGGTTCGGGTTCTATCTCAATATCTCAATTCTCAATCTCTTCCCTATCACACCATCTTGATCGAGTAGCGCTGGACAAAAATGTAAGATGAGAAAGATATCCTCCAGCCCAAGTCGAATCCTTCGAGCCGAATTGGAATCCAAATCTATATCAGTATCTTTTTTTCCTACGGCATGGTCAAATGGCACTGGAAATCCAAATCCAAATCCAAATCCAAATCTCGGCTCGGAATCGGAATCGGAATCGGAATCAGAATTCTGAGCCGTACCAAAAAAAGGAAATCACGTTTTGGGTTTCGGTTTTCCCCTCTCTTTTTTCATACGGTTTTATATGGCTTTTTATGGCTCAGTTGGTTTCGGTTTTGGTTCAATGTCTAGTGTCCAGTGTCCAGTGTTCAATGTCCAGTGTTCAATGTTCAATTTCAATGTCCAGATTCTCGATCCAGAATGGAATGCGGATGGCTATAGAAAATAGAAAAAGGGAAATTCAGTGATCATTTCCCTCTCGCTCACTTTTTGAAGTGGTGAAGCGTGGCAAAAGGAAGAATCACTCTCTCTGTCCCCCTTTCTCCTTTCTCTTTTTTCTTCCTCTTCCGTTTCTCCGGATTCTCCGGATATTGACTCTCTTGCCATAGACTCCCGTCTTGTTCCATCCACTCCATTTTCACATGATGAATGTCCGTCAAAAAAAGAGGGAGGAAAAGAGAGGAAACATGACACAAGTCTCACAGAGGAAATAAAATGACGACCGTCTCTCAGCTCAGCTCGAAGCTCGAAGCTCTGTAGTCACAGTCTTTTCAGCTTTTCATACTCCTCTTTTTTTTCTGGTACTCGGACTAGTGGCAATCGTCATCTTTTTATTCATGTCCAATAGGAGCAGAAATACAAACACAAATACAAATAAAAATACAGACATTGCACCGACTGTCATCACTCTGTGTGTGATTCCATAGTAGACACTAGACAGTAGACAGTGGACGGAGAAGTTGCACTAGTCAATCATGAATCGTGAGGAAAGCCGAAGTGGGGCCGAGGGATAACAACAATCTACATTTGCGATTAGTCTCTGTCCAATGCCCACAACCGGCCACCGGCCAATCTCCAACTCGAGTCCAACGTTCATCTTTTATCACATGACAGAGTCAAGAGTCAACTTGAAAACTCAAGTGAGGATGAGGATGAGATGCCGAGTGCCAAGCGCCAAGTACACATCTCTACAATCTACAATCTACACGTAAAACGTACAGTGTAGAGTGTAGAATGTACCATATAAAATGTACAGCCTTCGTCTTAGACATAAATCATAGGTGTACACATTTCTCATTTCTTATTTTATTATCTTCTTTTCCCCTTTATTCTGTCAAAATATGAAACGTAGAATCTAGAATTAAGAAAATTTTGAATCTAGAATCTAGATTTTTCCCCTCAACTTTGATTTGATTTGACTTGATTCTGATTTTTGATTTTTGATTTGAATTCGGATTCGGATTCCATTTTGATTTTCGTGAAAATAAAGTTATGCAAACTGCCTCTTGCCGTTTCTCTGTGGTTTGGTCTAATATCTAATATAATGATAAAATGGAGTAAAATGTAATATAATATAATCTAATCCAGTCCAATATGTGATATCATGTTCCAAATCTGTCTCTAATCTAGAACATAATCATATCAAACATGTATATTTGCAAAAATCCCCCCTTTCTAGATTCTAGATTCTACATCCTACGCAAAAGGCAAAATTCCTGATTCTTACAGCCAAAAGTAATGAAAAAAAGATGGAAAAAGCACATCAAACTAAACTCTACAACAAAACAACCACATTTGCAATAAATATATGTAAAATATTTTACACATGTGAGCAACTCAACCGCAGGTAAATTTGAATTTTGAATCCAGAATCCAGAATCCAGAATCCAGAATCTAGAATCTAGAATCCGAAATCCGGAATCCGGAATATTTGGGACAAGTAAATAGAAAGTGAGTTTTTTTGTGAAAATGTAATCATGATGATTCTGTATGATTGTGTTGTGTTGTGTGTGCGTAGGAAATGGGAGTTGAGTGAAAAATGTGGGGAAAATGGGTGAAAATAATGTAAAAAATAAGACGCAGAAGGAATTGGCGAGGTAAATGAGATACGATATCCTGCAGAATAGAATGGAGAATACATGTACAATCTACAATGTACAGGAATAATAATAATCCGTGCTCTCTCCTTATCTCTCTCTCTCTCTCTCTCTCTCTTTATTTTCAACCTCCTACTTTCTCTTCCTCTTTCTCCATGGATAAAAGTACATGCATTGTACATTGTACACGCTGACATGTCTACTATTATTTTCACCGAATGTGCAGACTGAAGAGCGTAGAGTGTAGTGTAGATTTTGGAGTTTGGATTTTGGATTTTGGAGGGTGCAGAAAATATATTCGTATTTTGAGTTGAATTGAATTTCAACTCAACTGACTCGCTAAATTTGTATTACATTTTTCTACATTTACATTTCCATTTCCATATCAATATCAAAATCAAAATGGGTCTACTCTTCTCACTTATTATGTCTACCCTCTACACATATTATTATTATATCTTGTGAGTCCATATCCAACTCTTGCTTCTCCATAAAGTCGTACTACTTTTACTTGTCCTCTGGATTTGCATCACTGTAGACTGTAGACTGTAGACTGTAGACGGTTTAGTTATGCCTTGAAGGAAAATATTTTTTCTGTACGATATTTTCAGTACATGAAGTAGCAAGGTTCGAGTATCGAGTATCGAGTATCGAGTCGGTCTACATTTTCTCAATTCCCATGAACTGGAACTAGGTGTGGATGTGGATGGAGGAAAAAGAGACAGAGACAGAGACAGCTACATGAATCAAAGTTACGAGGTGATTTGATTTTTTCCCGTGTGCACTGTAGACTGTAGACTGTAGACTGTAGACTGTAGGCGGTGCACACACATGTAGATTCTAGATACATTCAATCTTCCGAGTCTCCAGTTTGGACTTGTTCAAATTCTCCATCCAAATCCAATGGATATGGATATCAGAGCTGTAAGGTGTGCTGTAGATGTGCTGTAGACTGAAGGAAAGGAAGAGGAAGTGAGAAGTGAGAAAACCATTTGGATTCCATTCGGTCCGATTTGATTCCCATTCCCGTTTTTCTCACTCCGTGAGTTTTTACACCTGGTGGAGCACACTCTTGAGTACCGAGGATCGAGGATCGAGAATTGAGAATCGGGAATCGGGTGTCGAGTATTGAATGTGTATTATATTTTGTATATTTTGATATCTTTTTAGTCTGTAGAGTCTAGAGTTTGTCCACCCAACTGAGTTTTAAAGAAAAAGAAAAGTAGAGGTAGAAATAGCAAGAGGAGGAAGAAGCGACTGTGATGATGGTGATGTGGTAGCTGAGTGCTGAGTGTTGAGTGTATGATATTCAAATATTCAAATGTGTGTCAATGATATGGAGGAATGAGTGACTGAACAGTGAACAGAGTTGGGCTGAGTGGGTAGTGGGTAGAAAAGAAAAAAGAAAGCAGAGGGAGAAGCCGAATTTTTTATTCTCTACAAATCCAAACTTGAGAATCCAGAATCTAGAATCCAAAATCGAGTTTTTCATAACACTACGACCAAGATGAGGAGTAGGAGTAGGATTGATAGCAGAGAATGATGGAACCTCACAATTCTCTACTTCTACTTGTATTTCTAGTTCTAGTTCTAGTTCTATCTATTTTTCCTACATTATACATTCTACATTCTATATTCTATATTCTACATGGAGCAAAGAAAGAAACAGAGTATGAGGATTTTTTTCTCAGAAAAGACATCACATTTATGAGAGAAGCCGCCGAGAGAGCGACAGAGAGGAAGAGGAAGAGCGTCTAGAATCTAGAGTCTAGAGTCTAGAGTCTACAGAGAGAAAGAGAAAGTTCATCTGCATCCAAAATTCGGATTCAGAATCGGAATTCAAAAGTCTTGATGATATTTCACTTTCCTTCCCATTCCATTCGAATCTATTCCATTTTCCATTCCACTCCATATTTCTTTCATTCTCCATTCTCCACAGAAATATACGCCAAACTCGGAACTCGGAACTCGGAACGTCAGCCAAACCAAACCAAACCAAGCCGCCACCGCCAACCACCTTTAGCAATTCAAATTTGGAAAATATTTCACTCTCTCCATCACTCGTCTCATATTTCACATTTCAGTTCATATGTAAAATGTAAATGTAAATCAATCGCCGGGATCCAATCCAACGAGATCCAATGATATGATGGATATGTTCAAAAAATCTAGAATCTAGAATCAAACATCCAGTGTCCAACATCCAATGTAAAATATACACAAATTCAAGGAGAAGCGAATGAAACGTCATAGGTCAAATCTGCGCTCGATGCTCAATGCTCAATCCTCGCTGCCCCATGTTTTATGATTTATGTTTACGATTTACGAGCACCGGAATTTTCAGGTTTGCAGTTTGTGGTTTTGAGTTTGGAGCTTGGACCTTGGACGACGCAGAAAAGTAACAGCCTGTGCCAGCTAAAACATTTCTAGTATAGTTTGCATAGATATTATAGATATTAGTTGATATGTAAAATGAGCTAATTTTAACAGTGTGTTATAGTTGCAGTTTCTGCGAGCTGCGATAATTCAATGACCAATAAACGTCTAATTTACACGAGTAACGAGTAACGAGTAACGAGTACAATTCCGCTTGGCTAGTAGCCTAGTACCAAGTAACAAGTCGCGCGTAAGGAAAGTGCAAGTCCAAAAATCCAAGTTGGGAGAAGATGGACGAGGCTGAATGAATTTTGGAATTTTGGAAATTCGGAAGATACCAATTGGAATCTTGCCGCAGAATAATTATTTTTTTCTCAGGGCAGGCTGGGAAAATTTGAATTTGAATTTAAATTCCAAATTTGGATCGAGGGCTAGCTTCTAGATTCTAGATTCTAGAATCTAGATTTTATCATGGTACAAAATAGGAAACACGGCGGCGGAAATGAAAAATTCAACCCAGATTCCAGATTCGATTCACCAGCAACCAGCAACTAGAGACTTGAGACTAGAAAATAGAGAGATTCTGTATTCGGTGCTTATATACTTGCATGTGCATTTGGAATTTGGAATTTGGACGATGGCGTTTGGAGGCTTCGAGGTTTGGAGGCAGGATATCGAATATTTATATGTGCATGCAAGTGAAAATCTGGGTCTGAATTCGGGTTTAAATTGGAATCCAAATTCAAAATATGATCACACATGAGAAAACTCTCTAGAGTCCAGGTCCATCCAAAATCTACACTCTTCACTCTTCACTTGAATTTGCATTCAAGGATAAATGTAGTTTCAGTTGCAAGTTACAGAAAAATCTACAAAGGTAAATATATCGACATTTGATATTTGATATTCCACACTCTGCATTGAGCATTGAGCATTGAGCATTGAGCATTGAGAATTCACAACTCGGGATCTGATGCATGAATAAGTACATGGACAGGCTTGCATAAATACATAAAAACTCGGCATATTATCCCTCTATCTGCAACCACACTTTTCTTTCCCCATTTTTTCACCGTTTTCTCCACTCTCCTCTTTTTTTATCTTGTCCACAGTCCACATTCTCATACTCTTTATTCTTTACACTTACTTGACTTTGATTTTGATTTTCAGAGGAAAAGAAGAAAAAGAAAGGCTGATTTTTCACCAATCCAAGAAAAAACCAAACCCAAACCCAAAACCAAAGAATACAGAATAAAGAGGAAAGGGAAGGAAAGAAAGAGCTGCGAAATAGAGAACTGAAAAAAATCTCAAATCTCGAATCTAGAATCTAGCGTCAAGTGTCAAATCTTTGATAAATATGAAGATGTGAAGAGTACCTAGGTATGATGAGAGTGTGAAGCGTGAATTTTCAAGTTTGGATGGCTTGAGAAAATTCTGGTGGGAGTTTGGAATTTCAAATTTCAAATTTAAATTAACATTTTCCCTGTACAAGGTAAAATGTAAACCATGTTTTATGGTAAATCAAAAAAGAGGAAATAAATCGATACTCGATACAGTTAAAAGGGAAAGTTAACCTGTATCATTTTTTTTAAGCATGCTCTTCTTTTGATAAGTTGATAGTTGAACTGGCAGAGAATTTATATGGATGGAAAATGGAAACTATGTAATATTTATACAAATATGTAGGTAAAAGTGTAAAAAAGGTACTTACAGTGACTCCATCACCGGAATTACGAACGGAACAGGGGATGAGAGCATTACTCTTGACTTGGGCAGTAAGTTCGGTGGAATTTTCAGTAATAAAATGACTATTACTGGACGTGGAGCTGGTTCGTATGGAAGACCCGTTATCCATTAAATTACTATTACTATTTACGGCGGAGGAACTTAGTGACGAGTTGTCCATCGTGGACATGGATGAGGATGTGGAGGCGGAGCGGTAACTTCCGCCCTTCCCAATTGAAACTGACCCTGGCCCCTTAAAGTCTATGTATGGGTGATCACCCACCCCTGGCCCCGGTCCCAGCCCAAGCCCAACTTGCTGCACCAAAAAAGCTGGAGTAGGGGCAAAGGGGAAAGGTGACATTGTTGTCGATTCCAACCCTGGACCTGGCCCTGGACCAGGTTTCGACCTAGATCTTGATCCAGAGGTTGAAATTGGTGCAACTGTTGATGTTTGCATTGAGGTTGTCGTTGTCGTTGACGGTGGAATTGAAGTTGAAGTTGAAGTGGAGGTGCTGAATCCTCTTTGGGTCACTGGAATGTTTGAAGTTGTCTGAGGACTTGAATTTGAATTCAAATTTACATGTGACGATGGAGGACTGGGAAAAGGTCCGGAGGAATCCGGATTCCCCTCAACTCGTGATCCTATAACAAGACAAAAACAAACAAAAAATAACATTACCATTACTTGTTACTTCATGTGCCTGTATGTTACTTTCTCCACCACTAGTGAAAGTACATGCAAGTGAAAGTCGGTGAAAGTGTAGGTGAAAGTCAGTGAAAGTGTAGGGCTGTGTAAATTTTGGATGTAAATGAACGAGAAGAAAGAGGAAAAGAGACAATCAGACAAGCATTTCCCCTTGGGCTGCTACGCTAAATACAACCATACAACATACAGACAGAAACAGAAGAGGAGGAAATGGGAACTAGAAAACTTTAACTGTAAATCAGCTTTCTTCTCAATCCCTCTCCAGTCTCTAGTCTCCAGTCTCCAGAGTATCTGTATCTAGTATCTAGCTATCTATGTATTTTTCCCCATGCCCCATTCTCTATTTTCTATGCTCTGTGCTCTATGCTCTGTACATTACATACGTCTTGATTCTTCCTCTATTAGCCCTTGTTCTAACAGCAGGAAGAATCCTAATCCGAATGATACGGAAGGTAAGGGAAGAAAAAGGGGGAAATAGTATCCAGAGGATGAACATGAACTCACTTGACTATTGACTATTTGACTATTTGACTATACATTATTATTATACCCCACGCACTAAACTACTAAACTAGACTACACTACAGATCATTACAGTACACTCAACTGAACAACTGAACTCAACCCAATTGCACTGTATGGTGTGTGTGGTGTGTGGTGTATGGTTTGGCTGGGTTTGCTGGTTGCGTTTAGTGTACCGTGGCAAACGGGCCAACAAAAGATAAGATGGAAAGGAGTAAGGAGAAAGGAGAAAGGGCGCCTACACATTAGACATTACACAGTAGACTTTGTACTGTACGATGTACGCCAAAAGTACATACATATCCATATGTCTACAATTTAACAAAAGTCAAGTCAATACAAGTGAAAGGAGGAAGGAGAAAGTAGAGTGAAAGTAGGAGAAAGTAGAGTGAAAGTTGGAGTTCCAGCTTTACAAAAGAAAGTAAAGAAAGGGATGGGGAAGGAAAGTCAAAGTACATGTAAAAAGACGGAGAGAATTCACCTTTCTCTTTTATAACATGTTCAATGTTCAATGTACTTTGTAAGTGTATAGTGTATGTAAAAGTGTTGTGGATTGTGGAAGGAAGGTTGAAAGTACTATTAACTCTTGTTTGTTGCTCCGACATAGTCTGAGCAGAGTAGAGTCTAGAGTCTAGAGTCAAGAGTCAAACACATGTAGAATGTAGAATGTAGAGTGGGGAAAAGATAGCGCACATATTACATAGCTGGAGGAGAAAAGGCTTTAATTTGATCTCTTACACGGTTCTATGGGAAAAGCTCATGAAGACGTTCTACATTATACATTCTACATTCTAGATGAACAAGAGAAGAGGAGAAACTTTGCTTGGTTGAACTTGAAGGATAAATGGACTGAAAAAAGAGAAAGAAGAGAAAGTTGGTGGGGAAAGAGAAAGGAGAAGTTAAGTAAGAAAAGGAGAAAGTTGAACTATCACTGGCTTTGCCGTTACCGCTGCCGTTGCATACGTTGCCATATGGAAAATATAAAATACATTTTTTCTATGAATTATATCATAGTAATTGCATCTCCCAATTCCCAACAATTCTCTCCTGACTCTTAACTCTTGAGCTTCGAGTCTTGAGTCTTGAGTCTTGAGTCTTGAGTCTTGACTGTACTCGACTTTGCTTTCACCTTAAATCAGCCAACGTGCCAACATTTATGACTATGATTATGCATTTAACTCGACTTGTTTGTAGTTTGTAATTTTGTTTAAAGTTTTAGCGTCCATATTTATTTGTTCTCCGGACGGAAAAAGCGATATTTAACTCGTACTTTTAATGCTGTAAACACGCTGTAAAATTTCCTGCTTCTTCTAGTTAAAACGACTAGAATCTAGGATCAAGATTCTAGATTCTAAATTCTAGAATACAAGAGCAATTAGTTATGAACATGGATAAAATGTACAATGCACATGTCGACGGTTCTTTGTGCTTTGTGCTTTGTGCTTTGTGCTTTGAGCTTTGAGCGGGATTCTTCTTTTTGTTTTCCTCCTTTAAAATCTTATTATGTATCATATGTTTCATTCTTGATTCTTGATGATAATGATAATAATTTTCATATTTTCCCTCTTGTTCTGTTTTGTCCGGATTCATTCTTCGTTCTCTTGGTATAAATCACGAGTAAAAGTAAAAGTGAATAATAAATACTATTTTGTTTGAAGCGCGGGATGGAGATGTGGGATAAATCATATGTTTTCTACCTAGTACCGAGTATATCTTAGGTCGAGATGCTAGATTCTAGATTCTAGATAAATACTATTTTGTATCACTTTCCTACTTCTGTGAAGATAAAGAGGGATTTTGTTTATTTCTATCCAAATTTCTACGGTGGAATGGATGGTGATTTCGTATTCGGGATCTTGAAATGAATTCATATGTTATGTAATTTTCTGGCTCTGTCTAGATTCTAGTTTCTAGTTTCTAGTTTCAACTTTCTAGATTCTAGATTCTAGATTCTAGATTGTAGGCAAATGAAATGAAATAAAATCCATGGTAGCACAATTCATACTTTCTCCAGATCTACAGAGCAACGGCTTTTAAATGGCTCCAATAAGGAAACTTTGGCAATTTGTGAATGGAAGCCAATTTAGTCAAGAGTCAAGACTCGAGAGTCAAGACTCGAGACTGGAAAGTCAAGACTCTAGATTCTAGATTCTAGAATCTAAACTCTAGAGTAAAGAGGAAGATGACTATCTTAACTTTCTCTTTGGCTCTCCTTCCCTCTTTTTTCCTTCTCCATGGGAAAATGAGGAAGAACCTCGTGGATTTATCTATCTACTTTCTACTTTCTCCTATCTACTTTCTCCTCACACTAGCCTTTCTCTCTCTCTCTCTCTGTTTCTCTGTACAGAAGATGTAGATATAAAAGACCTTTATGGCTCATCCACCCATCACCCGCCCCTCATTTCATGCATACTCCCAACACCGAACACGGAACACGGAGAACGGAGAACCGAGAATTGAGAAGATACGCTGAAGTCGCTTATACTCATATCTCAAATGTAGACATGTTATTCGGTGTAAACGTGAACTGTTTTGAGTATTGAGTATGAGTATGAGTAAAGAGTACAGAGCTGGAGCTTATCCTTTCCAAAACCCAAAACCATAGACTTGAGACTTGAGACTGGAGAAATGTAGGACGAGGAAGTGGAATCAAATGCAAAGGGAGAGCTAGACAAAGATCATCAATATAATCTTGATAAATGGTGTCCATTACAGGACTCATCTCTCCACTCGAAATGTATTTTACTCTCAAAACAATTTATATTATTCTCTCAATTCATTACACAAAAATAGAGAGAGCGGGAGAAATAGAGAAGGAGAGATGAGCCAGCGAGTGAGTGAGCCAGTCAGCTATATAGATAGATAGATTAATAGAGAGACAGATGGAGAAAGAGCGCATCATTTTCATCGCGGAAGAGCAAGAAATCCAACGGATAGCCTAGGTACTTTATGATGATGTGGAATCCAAAATCCAGAATCCAGAATCTAGAATCCAGAATCTAGAATGTGGAACAAAACAGAAACACCAACACCACTGCCAATTCCAATACCAACAACAAACAGACTCAAGACAGAGTGAATGAATTTGATCCAGCGATGAAAATAGGCCGGAGAACAAGAACAAGAAGTGGAAACAGAAGATGAAGATGAATCAAGATGAACACAAAACACAAGTATTTCATCTTTCATTTCAAGAAGAAGAAGTAAACTACTGTGAGAAGTGCTATTGCTATTTCCTTGTGTTTCTCCCTTTCTGTCTCTCACTTATTTTGACTATTTGCCATTTGCCACTATCAAAATGAGCATGAACTTTGCACACTGAACAAGGAGCACGGAGCATCTTGCTTCTATCCTTCAAACTTATTCCGTGCATTACTCTCTCACTCTCTCACTCTCGCTATCACTCCTCATTTCACATTATGGATGGAATTCCCCTCAATTTCCCTGGTTACTCATAATTTTTATATGGACATCAACATCAACATCAACATCACCATCAACTTGAGCATTCAGCATTGAGCATGTAGAATGTAGATGGAAGAGGAAGGAGACTTGGTATATGGTATAGATATACCCTACATTTCTCATCCTTCATCCACAACTTTCTCCACTCTCCACTCTCCATGCTCCACAGAAAATTTTATGCACTCCCAGAAATTTGTAAACTATCTCAAGTCTCAAGTCTCAAATCTTAGGAAATGTCTAGAGAAAAGAGAGATTTAGAATTTGGACGGACTGGACTCTCAACTCTGGACTCCAGACTCTAGACTCGCACAAATACAGAGATATAAACTCGAAAACAGAGAGTATTCCCCCATGATTATTTGACCTCAAATATCCCGGTTATTTTAATACGCTAACAAGTTCTTGCAAAGCATTTCCTCTAGATTCTAGATTCTAGATTCTAGGATTTTAGGATTCTAGATTTCTTCCTCGTTCCTCCTCTTCAAAGAATTCAGGTTTAGCAAAATGAAAGATGAAAATTCCGTGGTTGGAAATTTCTGGCTCAGCTTGGAAAACTGGATCGTGTATACTGTACAGTCTGGGCTGTGCAGTAAACTTTGGCAAGTACGTGGAATGTTCTGCATGAGCGCTGAAAGAAATACACAAACAAAAACAAAGGCAGAAATACAACCCTGGTTTCAAAGTTTCAAAGTATCACATCCAACAGTCAACAGTCCACGGCTCATATAGTTCATGTCTAGTGTCTAGTGTCTAATGTCTAGTCTAAAAGACAGCAGCAACAGACAGAGACTGAGTTTGAGATGAAGATGGACACAGAGCTGAGACCATGAGACCATGAGAAGGATGATGATCAAAGTTGGTCGATATATTTTAATTTTGGTCATTTTAAACGGGAACATTTTTTATCTCTAGATTCTAGATACATACGTAGCATCCTAATCTTTTTTTAGACCGTCCTTTGTTCTATATTCTGTACAGAAGAAGAGTCGGCCGACAAAACAGACTAAAAAAAGGAAAAGACACAAGACAGAAGAGAGTAAAAACTCATGCCTCATACCTCATACAGTTATGTCCATTATTCCCTTTGTTTTGTTTTTCGGGGCATCCAGTCCCAGAATTTCAATGTGGGAGAGATAGGAGGTATGAGAGAGTGGAAATAAAAAGAGAAAAAAATAAAGAAAGGGAGTGAAAGCCAGCTTTCTCCTACTTTCTCTTTGCTTTCTCCTACTTTCTCCTACTTTCTTTTGTGTACTGATCCATATATTTAAAATTCCGAGTACGAAACCGGTTGAGAGAAAGGAAATAAAGAGAAAGGAATCAGAGGAGTAGTTGTAGAATGTACAATTCAGAATGTAGAATGTAGAATGTAGATTGTACATGGATGTGCTAGATTCTAGATTCTAGATTCTAGATTGTACAGAGTACACAGTACAGCTGAGGCTGTAGAGTGTAGAGTGTAGAGTGTAGAGTTTAGAGATAGAGATGGAGATAGACAGACAGAGACACATATCATTTGAAAAAGCACGCTTCACATGTTCCATAGTTGGGAGTACGTGGGAGTTGCTATTTGTCATGGTCAAAGGGGAAAGGAGGAACGTGACTCGCTTCACAGACTAAAAATCCCTTTTCCTTTCCTCTCTCTCTCTCTCTCTTTCTCCATCTTTCAGCCTCTCTTCACGTTTCCCTCCTTCTTAAACCTTAAACGAGACTTGAGCAAGGAGAAGGAGACAAGGAGACGAGTATACAGTATACAGACATTACATTGTAGTTATAAGGTAAAAGTATCACTCGTTCTAAAACTCCACAACTCGGCAACTGCAACTATTATTATCATTGTTATGTGTCCTACCGCTCCGTTTAGTTTAGTTCCGTTCAGTCTGAGGAAAGAAAGAAATGGAATGGTGAATGGTGAAAGCAAGAAAGCCTTTCTCCATCCCATTTATTCCGCTCCTTTTCATCCGACGTACTCCACAGTCTACAGTCTAGAGTCTAGAGTCTAGAGTCTACCTTCTTTTAAATATCAACTCCTTTTCAACTCGTTTGACCTAACCTAACGCTGACTCTGACTTTGACTCTGGTTCTATTTTTGGCTTCGGATTCCGATTTACCGTTGCTGTTTTTTTTTATCTCATCCGACAAATTTTCCTCCGTGTTGAAATGAAATACTGAAATACATGTTCAATCTTCAATGTTCACTTTTTGTAGATAGTAGATACAAAAATATCCACAACTCGGAATAAAAATAATTTGAAAGAAATGTGATAGGCTTTAGATCGTTCCATCTTCCATCCTCCATGTTCCACGTTTCGTGTCATATTCACATATTCAACGTCAGTTCACTATTATTATGCATGAATCTTTGGAGTTTTTGTGTAAATTAATGTTTGGCTGGAACATGGAACAAGACACGAAAAAGGAGAAATAGGAGATGTGTGTGAAAAATCTGCAAGTTTTCCAATTTTTCAACCATTTCTTCACACGCTGCTCATTGATCATGCCAGTGAAATTGATATTGATAAGGAAGAAGGTTAAAGGACTGGAAGACTTGAAGAGTAGGATTTTCATTGTCATCATTATTTTTTTATCTCATCCTTCTCAATTTCTCACATCTTACATCTTACATCTCAGATTACTCATTAAAACTGTATAACGTACAACTGCTCCTGCTGTGATAATATGCTTGAAGTTTACAAGTTCTTTTGAAGTTAAGGATCGAATTTCAAACAAAAATTAGTGGGATTTCCATTTGAATTCAAAGATACTCTTGAGACTTGAGAAATCTAGAATCTGCAACTCAATTCTCCATATTTCATCAAAAACACTAGATTCTAGATTCTAGATTGGAGATTGGAGATTGGATAAAGAAAAGAAATGTAATCCGGTTCGGATTACGGATTACTAAATATCTTTGTCATGTCATATCATGTCATCTCATGTCATCTCATGTCATGTCATTCCCTTGTCATTTGTCTTTTACAGACAGATGTACAAGTAAAATATAAACGGGTATGAAAAGAAACGTCCTTAAAATTTGAATACGTGGTTCTGCTGTTTCAGAAAATACGGATAGAGAAAAAAAAGAGAAACAATTTTTGTGGATTTGTGTATTTCCGAAAATGTTTAAAAAAATCAAGAAAAGATCACATTTCACATCATTATTTACTCTAGACTCTAGACTCTAGTCTCCATTTTCCAGCTCCAGATCCAGCTCAAGCTGAAGATTCAAGACGGAGAATTGAACATAGAGAATCGAACATTGAGAATTGAGAACTGAGGAAATATAGAAAGTTGGTTTATTTTTTGAGGCAAAAGGTAAAACTCTTATTTAACTGGAAGATGGAACTACGTAAAATGTAAGTACTTTGAAGATTCTAAAAGAATAAATAAATAAATATGGACAAGTGACAAGTGGAAAGTGAGATGTGAGTTGTGAGTTGGGAGGAGAAAGAACCTTGAAGAAATTTCTCTACAATTTTATCCCATCAATAATAATCATTTGTCTCATGGAACAATTTGGAATCTAGAATCTAGAATCTAGAAACCAGACCTTTGCTCTATTTTCTATTTTCCGTTTTCCATTTTCAAAGCAAGTGTTTTGAGTTTGGGGTGTGCAGTGTACAGTGCATATTATTTCTCGGTAAGAAATAGTTAAGAGTTAGGCGAAAGGAGTAACGAGTAACGAGTTTCCACTTGGTCATAATTTAATTACAAACTTTTACCGTGTGTAAATCAGAATGAGGAGACATCCGCAACAGACAACAGCCAACAGACAACAGACTGACGACGTGTCACCTCTTCACACTTTGCTGTATCGTCTATCGTCCATCTTTTATCGTCATTCATGTACAATGTACTTTGTTCAGCCCACATTAAAACAACTTTGGTGGTTCGGACTCGGGGCTCAAAAGAAAAGAAATTGTCTCTTCTCCACTCACAAAGTGTTCAGTGTTCAGTGTTCAATGCTCAGTTCACTCATTCATTTAGCCAACAACTTTCCTCAATGCTCAGTGTTCGGTGGTAAAAAGGGGAATGAAATTATGAAAGTTGGACAACTGCCATTTATTTTTCCTAATGCTTTATCGTCATCGTCTTCATTTTGGCTTTCTCCTACTTTTTACTCTAGTTTTTGCTGATACTTCAAGTGTCAGAGTTTGACTTTGAATTTGAGTGGCGGCAAGTTTTGGCGCTATGGCGCCTTGATGCCTTGATGCCTTGAAGTTTTGGAATGACAACATCTCTCAACTCTCAACTCTCAATCCACAACCCACGAGCCACGACCTAGAAAAAAGTGATTCTTGTTTGTTCCTCGTCTCAATTAAGTCAATCATAACATGGCCAAGTAAGTTTGGAGTTGTTTTTGATGTCCACCTTAAAATCCTTTTCATGTTCTCCTCTTCCTTCAAATTTGTAGCTTTGTCTTCCTCTTCACCCACTAAACTCAGCTCAGCTCAGCTCAGCTCTGGAAAAATATTTACTTGTTTACGCTGCCAGTTCAAAGCTGTGTCTCTGTCTCTGTCTTCCTCTCTCGGTCCAGATTCCGATTTCTGCGCTCTACTCTACTGCTCCAAGTGTTAATGTGTAAAAGAGTCTTAAGATACGGAAATGGAGGGCTAAATGCCAAAGAAAACCGCATCTTTATCCTCGTCCTTATCTCCACGTTGGCAATCTCTCTTATTTAGTTTTTGTTTGTATGTATTTGTCCTACAACTCACCAAAATTAAAACGGACTCTCATCAGACACCCGATCAAGGACAAAGTGAGCAAACTTTCATCATATTCATCATCAAAGTTAGAAACAACATAATTGACAATTGACAATTGAAAATTGGCGGGGGGAGGAATGCCAATTTGGATGTTATTTACCATTGAACATTGAAAATTGAAAACTGAAATTTACTACAGATTTACGCACTACATATTACATATTACACACGAAATTTTGCACCCTCCATTTTTTTCACTGATGTTTGATGTTTGATGGTACGCGGGAAATGAGAAATGAGGAGTTGATTTAGTGGTATTTTCCTTTGCTCTTATATTTACAGGAGTTGATTTGTTTAGTGTTTAGTGGTTGCAATTGGAACTGGTGCAGATTGGCTTGAGAATTTTGATAAGTATAAAATTGTGGTAGACACATGTAGAATGTAGAATGTAGAATGTAGAAATTGGAAATGTTCATTCTGGCTCTGGATTTGATTCTGTCCGGAATGAATTCTGGACTGCTGCATGCGTAAATATGCGTTTGCGAGTATAGAGAATGAACTGATGTAAATTTGTGTGGTTTGGAGTTGATTATATTGAAAATTCGGAATTCGGAATTCGGGCGTGTGGAGGCTCAAGTTTCGAGTTTCGAGTCTCGAGTTTCGAGTAAAAACAACAAGCCATAATTTTATTTGCCAATTCCATCATCCGATTACAATTTACAGCTATAAATTAATGTTGCTCTTTCACTTGCTCTCGCTTTTGGTCTTGTTGCTCGAGTTTTCTCTCTTGTACACTGAACACTGAACACTCGCCCCAGTTTTCGAAAAACAGAGCAAATCAACTCGACCCGATTCAACAGAATGTAGAATGTAGATTGTAGCATGTAGAACGTAAATAGTAAATAAGTATGCATCCGAGTTTTATACTTGCTCTCTCCCTCTTACGTCCGACATACTCCTTTTTTTCACTGTTGAATCGTTGAATCCCCGTGGGAATCTAAATTTCAAATTCAAATCCAAATCCGAATCCAAATTCAAATTCAAGTACTGCAGTCTCTAGTCTCTAGTCTGTAGGCTGTAGATTTCTGTGGTAATTTGATTAATCGACTTGTTGGCTCAACCAGATTTTCATCACTCCTTTTCTCTCTCTCTCTCTTTTCCTATCTCTTTCTCTTTCTCTTACACGCACTTTCACTATAATATACGAATATACACAGTCTGTTCGAGAGAGAGAAACAGAGAACTATCCAGCAGCGGAAAACAAAACAGAAGACAAGTGGAGACTCGAGACTCGAGAGAAGAGCCCCCTTATGTTTGTGTGATACACAGTACAAGAAACACAACACATAATAAACAATGTGTACGCAATACAGCCTTCAGCAGTCATCAAGTGGACTGCCCATTCAAAATTACTACAAACTACAAACTACAAAAATCCTCACCACTAATTAAATGTAAATTGCTCCGCGCTTTCAATTCTCAATTCTCAATTCTCGATTCTCAATTCTCGATTCTCGATTCTCGATTTGGATACGCAGGAATGATGCGGAAATTTTTACATCCCTCCTTCATTTCCGCTCATTTTAATTTTGACACAGATGAATTCCCTTTGGCAATCACTTGACAATTACCAATTTACAATTGCAATTGCAAATCCACATTTACAGCTCAAACTCATAGCCAAACCACAGGCAAAATTTGGAGCTAAATTTTAAAAAAATGCGACATTTACTGTTATTGATTCCGGTTTCCGGATTTTTGATGCGGGGAAAAGAAAGGAATGAAAGGGTGAAAAACAAAGAGCTCCTATATGTAATTTTAACCCTATTTTACTTAATATCACATATCCAATATCTCAACTAGACTCCAGACTCCAGACTGTAGACTCTACACAGTCAGAAAAGTTTAGTCCAATACCGTAGAAAGGCCCCAACAGTAAACAAATACCATACGTTTTGCATGATA
>JAQGBH010003166.1:0-20913 GCA_034698265.1 Sminthurinus aureus | reverse complement strand
AAGTTAGAGTGGCTGAGATTCGAAGCCGTGTCACTGCGGTGTACATCTCCAAACGCAACGCTCTAGCGTTTGAGCTATTTTTTTGTATGATTTCTCGCTCACAAAGTTGATATCGGTATTTTCGGTATTGAAAATAAATGAGCGGCCGCTCATTTTCTCTATGTAGAGAAACCGGAAATACCGATTTGCATTGCTCAAAAAATCGTGAACCTTGTGACCGATACGCATCCTTGCTAATACCTAATATATATAATATAAATACATATTATGTTTTACATCTTAAACAGAGTAAATTGAATGGTATTGATCTTCTCTTGATCTACCCTTTTACCTACGTTCTACATGATGCAGGACAAAACACGAACAAAAGCATGTATTTAAATGGTAAATAATACGGAATGCATATGTATATTACAGCTTTATTCAGTGGGATTAAGACCAACTACTATGTCGTGGGATTGGATGCTCATGCCGTCTTCAATGTTTGTCGTACAGATGTTCAAGAGAACTCCAAGGTTAAGACTCTAATAGACTGGGGCATTGAAGCAAAGAAATCCACGGGTAAGTATAAAACGATACATAACATGTATGTGTGTGCTAGTCAATCTGTCTCCATTCTATACTGCATGTATTTAGGAATAAGCTGCAGACTCTTAAAGTACCTTTTTTAAAATATCCACTTTCTCCATTTCCCAGTCTTCAATCTCCAATCTCCATTCAATGTATACAACAAATCACAATATCCTTCCTTCCCCTTTGTCTCTGATTTTGATTATCTACAAACTGAAACCTGCAACCTCCAAACTCGGAACTCCAAACTCCAAGTTCCAAAGGCAGAGACATTCAAGCATGAACGACAAGGAACTGGAGTAATGAGAAAACAGCCATATGCAGTCTGCACACTACAAAAACATACTTGTATCATTAAGTATTAAGTCTCGAGAAACAATACATACAATTTACACTATGCACTATACACTATACACCGTATAGTATATAATGCAACGAGTGTGTAGTGTATAGTCGTTGCACTTTATGTCATTTCGCGTCACTCGTCAGTACTATGTTACTCTCAGTGCTCAGTGTTCAGGTTCAGTGGTACTTGACTGGAGTAGAGTGGAGTAGACATCTCATTACAGACTAAAGACACACTTCCCGGAACCTTTACATTTGCTTCATTAGTTTTGGCTGTTACACATCTTACGATGTGTAATTCGAGTCTTTGAGACGGGATAAATGCAGAATTTTGCAATAGGTTGCATGTTGACTTGACTTAACTTGTGCCTTGTGCTCAGTGAAACAGAAGGAGAAAGGAGATGCTGGATTTCTTTTCTTGTCCTTTTACTCTTTACTCTTGACTCTTGACTCTTGATACTTTGTACATGCTTCACATTTTCTCGTCTGTATAGGCAAAGACAAAAAGTACCTCCAACTTGCTAACTTTAATACTACCAATTGGCAACACTATACTTGTTGCAGCGTTTAATCCTAATCGTAATAGCAATTAGATAAAAGAAGAGATAAAAAATTTTTTATTTTGATTATTTACTAAATTTTAAGTAATATTTTCTTTGATAAGGAATAATATTATTTATTTATGTATCAATAATGCCGTTTTTATCAAAGGTGTACTTTATTCTGTATTGCGTTGATTTGAAAAGGTGTGGTGACCACAACTCGTCTAACTCATGCAACTCCAGCTTCGGCCTACGCTCACACTCCACATCGAGATTGGGAATGTGATACCAAGATACCTGAAACGGAGAGAGGAAAAGGATGTATTGATATCGCTCGACAAATGGTTGAGACGGAACCGGGTCGCAATATCAATGTAAGTCTTATCTGTCGTTTTGTCCACTTTTCTCACTACTATTTCAACACCTTAATAACTCAATGCGTTTTACACTAGTAAAAATACAAAGCTCTTTTCAAATGCATGATATAGATTCAAGAATAAAAAAACACGACAAGTTTTGACGATTAAATAAATTACCAATTGATTTTTGTCACTTGTCACTAAAATTCACATTATATGTTGCATTGAAAGATTTTTGCTGTTTTACCTAGGTTCTTTTGGGAGGTGGTGAACAAGTATTTGTGTCGGGCGTAAACCGGAGTACAGCGTGTCTCAGAGGTGATGATAAAAATCTACCATATGACTGGATGCAATGGCAAAAGGGACAAAATCGAACTTACAGATATGTGAAAAATAAAAGACAGCTCTTGGATGTGCCCAATGATATCAACAATCTTTTCGGTAAGAGCTATTTGTCAAAGTTCAAACTTATATCATACGTAATGTAACTTTTTTAACCGCTCTTTTATTTTTTCACTAATTAAATAAAAAAATTAATAATAATTATCAATGTGTTTGAGGTTTGAGTTTATTTTATGAATTGCGCATTTTTATCCACGTTTTGAATAAAATGAAACAGGGATTTTTATAGCCGAGGTTTTCAATGTAAAAGTCCTTTGTACAGTGTACAGTCAAGGTCGTTCCATTTTCAGTATGTTTACTTTTTTTCTGACGTTTGACGTTTTGTTTTGATGCCTATGGTCGTCATTTTCATTGTCCTTGTTCTTGTTATTGTTAATGTCTCAAAAATGAAAAAGAAACTCTACTCGCTACTCTTTGAACATTTTTAAGGCTTCCCATGTCTTTTCATTCTATTTTTTGAAACAATATCCAATGTTCAAGGACAAGTATTCAAATTTTGTAAGGTTGCTTTTAATTACATGTCATACTTGATACTGCGTACTTTTGACTTGTGAGTAAAGAGCAGTGAGTAAACAGTAGACAGTAAACAGTAGACAGTGAGCGAAAGGTTACTCTTGTCAGCTTTTTCAGTTAAAAAAATGAAAACTCATAGGCAAACTTTACATTTTTTTTGTTACACAGGTCTTTTTGCACCTAGTCACATGCCCTATGATCAAGATCGAGATACGAGTGAAACGGGAGAGCCAAGCTTGGAAGAGATGACGGAGAAAGCAATTCAAATCCTCAGTAGAAATAGTAAAGGTTTTGTACTTGTGGTAAGTATTCCGTGTTCCATGTCCCTTTTCCGTTTTAGCTACGAGCTACTACTAAGAAAGAAAAGTAAAGACAACCGCAAATGCAAATACAAGTACATGAATATTGTAGATTGTAGATACATAAAAAAGACAGCTGCAGTGATCTTGAAAAATTTCAGCCTTTTTTCCCTGTCTACACTTGTCCTTTCCTGTTATCTTCACTCCCCGCTTCAGCTGCAGCGGGAATGTGTATACTGTATACTGTATAGAATATAGAGTGAGAGGTACTTTATTACGTTGATCGATTTCCTTCTCAACTGCACATTAGATTGTAGACTGTAGACTACAGAATGTAAAATGTAGGATGTGGAAAAATCCTGGTTTCCTTATTCTCCTTACTCCGTACTATTCCTTTTACAGCCCATGTCCTTTGTCATCTCGTCATCACTTATCTTGTGCAAAATTTGCATACAATCTTGAGCATCTTCCTTTTTATCTCCCTTTTTTCTCTATCCTAGTGTTCACTTGCAAATAATGTTGCCTGTTGCCTTTACTTTACATTCTACTGATATATAAATTCAACTAGGCAGTCTTTTGCTTTTCCATCTATTTTATTGGAAGGAAAAGAAAGTACTCGAGACTCGAGACTAGAGATATTTTGTAAATTTATTTGCATCTATTTTCTTTTATATTTTGATTTTGGATGCAGGAAAGTTTTAACTTTAACTAAAATTGTTTTTTATTTTATTATTTATTTATTTACAGGTGGAAGGCGGGCGGATTGGTAAGAAAAGCAGACACGTTTTATCTAAAATTGTTATGTATGTTGAGAGAGATTTGTATTTTGTATTTTGAACTGTAACTGAAAATGTATTTTATCCACATGCACAGATCATGCTCATCATGACAATTTGGCGAAAGTTGCAATTGAAGAAGTGGTTGCCTTCGACAAGGCCATCAAGAAAGCCTTGAGCATGACGAAAACGTCTGAAACATTGATTATTGTGACGGCGGATCACTCACACTCCTTTGCCATCAACGGATATCCAAAGAGAGGAAATCCAATCGACGGTAAGTAGATTGTAGATTGTAGACATATTTATTTACACAAGAAAGAAATGAACCTAAAATGTAACCCGGTAAAAATCATCCAAGGTGTAGAAATATTCCATGTGCAATACGTGTAAACAACTGTTTGAATTTTCCAAAGGTGTTGGAGATGTGACTCCAGAAGGATTTGCCTATGAAACTTTGTCCTACATCAACGGGCCAGGATACACAAACCACCGGATGGATGTTGTTGTTGATGAGGCGGTGAGGAATAAAAGTGCCACTACTCACACGTGGAGAAACCTTAACGTGACACAATCAAATAAAAGCCGGAGTGAACTGAGGAAAGAACCCCATTTGGCGGGATATTGGATGGACTCTGAGACTCATGGCGGTGAAGACGTCCCCGTTTATGCAATAGGTAAAGAATAAAGAACCAAAAGCAAATGTTTTTCTATCATGTTCCTCCTTGATTTTTAAATTGAGATAGAGTTTGAGCTAGATCTAAGAAAAATCTGTTTTCCCTCTTGACTCTTGAATTTAGGTCCGATGGCTCATCTTTTCCACGGAGTTCATGAACAAACTCACGTCCCTTATGCTATCGCCTATTCTCTATGTATTGGGCCTTATGCCAAGGACTGTGCCCGAAGACCGACGCGTGAATCCCCAACCCCATCCTCCTCCACAGTGATTAATGTACCTGCTACCACTCTCTGTGTGGCCATATTTTGTTCACTATTCGCCAAATACTTGTCATAACATCTCAGAATTTTGGAATTTTCTAGTGTCTAGTTTATCGCAATACAGACTCTGAAAGTGACTCTGAAAGTCTAAAAGTCTTAAAGTGTCAAAATTTGAAAACTCAACTTATTTTTATTCTCTATTTATCACGTGTGATTACGACAGTACTATTATCTATAACCTACATGTACATATATATTCTTAGGCATTTTATCTATTTTATCTATTTTAGATTGTAGCTAAATATTCATAGTCTATAATATATAATAAATGGCCTTTTATGTTATTAATATATTTCCAATAAGAGTTATCCATTACTAAAATAAATATCTGCTCCCCAATCCCAATCTAATCCCCAATCGACAATTTTCTCTCGTACCAGCCCTTGTTCATTGTTTAAACTTCTTCAAACTTTGTTACAACTTAAAAGTTACAGATGTGAAAAAAATGATACAATTCCTCATATAATTGTTATCATAGATCATAGCTTCCGGTTTTCCGTTCCATGTCTCTACGAATAAAGTGGTACAAAATACATAATATTTTTTTCTGAACAAACAATGTTCAAAAAACACGTCAGGTATTGTGAATTTTGAATAAAGACAAAGATAAAAGAAAATACAGAGAAATGGAGACAATTTGGACAGAGTTCCATAGTTTCCAAAAGTTTTATTTTTACTTGATTCCTTTGTTTACCGGGAATTGTTTCATTTAACTGTCTCATCTGTCCGCATTCTGTATTGTGTTTCTGTGGCAATGCAGTTGATGAGTGAATCATGTGTAACATTATGCAAATTCCGTATTCAGTGGTGGGTGAAATATCTGCAATTTCACCATACATAATTTACACTTTACATTTGAGATCGATAGAGCTTTACATTTTACACACACGGATACTTTCCATGCTTTCACATTAACGATTGAATTGAGAGGGAGGTGGTTGTTGTCTGTTGAAAATGGATCGTGATACGGTTTTATCATAGAGGCCAAGGCAAGAAGCCGTAGTTGTCCAAGTAGTTGTAGTCGTAAACCGTAAACGTATGTGCACTGTACATTGTAGAAAGAGGGTAGAAGGTAGAAGGTGTCGTGATGAATGGTAAACGAGCGTTGTTGATGGTTGATTTCATGCTGATTATGTCTATATGACTTCCGACGGAAAAACCTTAAACGGAATCAGAAAATTTAAGTCATTTTCCATCCTACCAACCAGCAGCCAGAAAACCAAGTCGACCTACCTAATCTAACCAAACTAGCTATACTGTATTGCCCAAATATTTTTCTTCCCCATATTTATCACACCCATTTCCTCAACTCAATGCCCAACTCTCAACGCTCAACATTCAGTTTATAAGCCGGCTTTAGCAAACTTTAACACGGGGTTTCCTCACATTGCTTTTCGTGTTTACACTTTCCCGTCGATTTCATGTTCACGGCCATACCGTCATCGCCTTACACTTTTCTCTTTGACTAAATGAATATGTATATGTGTACCTTGTTCTTCTTCTTCATTCTTCATTGTTCATGCGGATGCATAAAAAGTAAAAAGTACCCGGTACTGAATTGTACTAGAAAAATACATGGTCGCCTAATACTCAATACCTAGTAGTTTGGAAATAGCATATCACTACGGTTATTGCACATAGATTATCCACTATCTACACTTTGTACATTGTACATTGTACATCCTAGAAAATATTGTAGGAAAAAAACTGAGCAATCCATTACCGGTTTTCATTACAGAATAGCAAATAAATTGAGCTGGATCATGGGGTTTACACCATGTTAGCTTATACATATTACATACCTACACCTACTTGTCATTTCCATTAATACACATTTATCGCCTTCATTGGCATAAACAAACTGCACACTGTATACTGTACACTGTACTTTTTATATTGCATATTGCGGATAGATATTTCTCCGTTCTCTACACATTGTATAATGTATAACATATAGGAATAAATAGAACTCCTTATAATTCACATTAGATATACATAATTTGGTAGCTTATTTGGTAGAGTATAGGACATATAGCATATATATACAATCCAGAATAAAGAATAAAGGCTAGAGGCATTTGAATATTCAAACAGAAAACAGACTTTACATAAATCCACGTATATGTATGCAGTATATACAGTATAGACAGTATAGAGTATAGAGTATAGAGGACGCAACATATTGCTACCATATATAAGGAATGTGTACACAGAACATATTATAGATCCTACAAACACAATATTGAAACTCTAACATTTACTTTGTATGACATGGCATTTTCTAACCAAGGTTATCCTTCTATCCACAATTCTCAATCCTCAATCCTCAATCCACCATACAACATTCGCCATTCACATTACATCATATATTATACATTACACTACATTACATGGAGCAACGCTATTACATTGTGTGTAAGTCACCGAATCTATGTAGAATGTAGTATATTTATAGTTTATACAGTTATGTTCACTAAATGAAGTGGAGCCACTCTTACTGTACTTGGGAGTACAGTAAGGTACCTTTATTTTATTTTATGTATGCGCCTACTTTCAAAGATAGTGAGAATGAATGAGTATGTGATGTGTAGGGTAGTGTCTAGATTCTAGTTTCTAGAAGCTAGAACCTGGGTCTGAAATAAAGCAAAGCGGTAGCCTTTCACTCCTTTCACTAGTTCACTGGATAGTGGAAAGCGGATACAAAATAGGATGAGGAAAAGACAAACACAAACACAACACACTACATCAAGGACAAGGATAATATAAGATGAAAAGGAATAGGAAGAAACTATCGTATGGTTATAAAGAAAACTTGGTTAGGGACGAGCTGGGTGAAAAATAAAAGCAAGAGAGCACAAGAGCAATATAAATAGCAATAGCAGTAGCCAACAAACACGATACATGTACAGTGTACAATGTACACATATGAAGAGAAAAGAAAAAGCTTCAAGTATATGTAATATGACTCGTATCTTATCCCAATAATTGAGAGTGGACGATGATGGAGGATGAGAGGCTCAGCGGCTGAAAGGCTAGGAGGATGAGAAGACGAGAAGACGAGAAGACGAGAAGATGAGAAGATGAGGAGTCGCCAGTCTTAACCAATAACAATGGTCATTGCCAAAGCCCCCAATCTACAATAAAAGAAGTAAAGATGATACAAACAATGTCATGTAGATAAATGGATAGGAGGCTTTATTCTTCACCCGCCTCTCCTATTTCATGAGCTGGTGAGGATGAGGATCAAGATGAAGATGAGAAAAGGAGAAGAAGAAGAAGAGGAGACGGTTTTGATAAAAAATCAAGGATGAAAGTTTAAGTATCAAGAGAGTGAAAGAGAGGAACAAAAGTGTTGCCTGGAGAGTGGATGCCAAACTAAATCTAAATCTAAATCTAAACCCAACTCCAAATCCAAATCCAAGCCTTTTACACCCAAAATATCCTATATCCTCTATCTACAATCTGCCATATTACACTTTATATTTTACATCACACTTCAAAAGTCTTCCCCATCTGCAGTGCACATACAATTTTCTTCTTTACTGGAGTTAACTGACTCGTGACTTGTGAGTTGTGAGAGAGTGAATCTTATCTAAAAGCCCATTATGTCACACGTGTAGTTCTGATTTCTACACATGTATATTGTACATTGTACATTGTACATTGTACATGTATGCAAGTGTGTGAAGAAATTGATAGCACTTAAATTTACCGTTGCTGTTGTCGTTGCCCTTCTCCATTTTCCGTTCTCAGGTGCGCTGATATCTATGTTGATATCCATCTATGATAAGATTTCAACATGGACAAGAGAAAAGAGACAGGTGCACACGGTCAAGTTTTTAGTTCTTACGCTGTACATCGATATAAATATCATATATTTTTTAGTCATGTGTGTTACATATTACATATCAAGTATCACGTAGTGAATTGCGTTTACTCTTTGTATCGTATGTCATATGTATAATAATATGAGAGGAGATAAATGCTTATGTGTGGGTGTGTATTGTGTATTGTGTGTTGTGTGTGAGCGATTCTAGATCCTAGATTCTGTTGTAAGTAGAAAGTTAAGATTTTTTGGACCAAACCAAGAAACTTTTTTGTCCGGGTCAGGAGGAGAGGGCTCATGTTATACCGTCTGCTTTGTTCAGTGTACAGTGTTCTACATGGCAGTTGGCAGTGTAAAAGTGAGTGAGTTGAACTTGAATAGTGATTGAAAGGAGCTAATACTATTTTAGTTCCTCTTCTTCTTCTACTTCTTTTCCTACTCAAGAAAGTTTATCCATAGACCATAGGCCAACATCCAAATACTAAATACCCATTACCCCTTTTCTCGCTACATGCACATCTAGATGACGCAAAATACTGCAGTCAAACTCAAGCCCAGCTCTGGTACAGTAGACTTGCAAACTATACTCTTCATAGTTTCTAGTTTATAGTTCATAGTTCGCAATGTAGCTGTTTTCTCCAGTATCAAGTATCCATATGCTATATATGTACTCATCAAGGAGTCTGAACGTTTTTTCAATAAGACACAAAACTCGCGGGTTCATGTGTCTCATTTCTCTCACGAGCTGTGAGTCAGAATGAGTGCGCACTCATTTTACATTTTGAGAGAAATGAGACAAAAAAAATCCACTCAAAACTCTCGCTGTGTAGTTATGTACATTTTACATATTCAAATGCATAATATAATATACGGTATTATGCTCATTGTGTATTGCGCTCGCACAACGTTTATATTTTACACATAAAAACACAAACAAAATAATATTATTACTATTATAAATGTTTGCACATTTTTTAACATTTTGTTATTATTATTTAAAATAACATAAATCTTCATCAGTATGAAACTTCATTTTAACTTTAAATTACTTTAACTGTTTTTAATATTCTCAATCATGATACAAAAAACTAAATGTGTAAATTAATGTTTTGTATCAGAGATTCAGCCGTATTTTGAAATTCATGCATGCTTTTTAGGTTAAAAGCTGACAATTAGCTTACAAACATCAATTTTTATACCAACAATATACACGTTTCAGAAACAAAACAAAAAAGTGGAATTTAAAAGTCGATAAATATAGATAAAAACTATTATTATGACGACAGACTTTAAAACAATGAGGGTTTTGTGTTTGGTAGATAAAAAAAAGTTTGAAGATGAAGGATCAAAAAACTGTTTTAAAACAGAACACCAAAGTCTACTTAACATTTGTTTACTACAAAAAATTACATATTTTTGTATCTGGCTAGTTTGTACTTTTTTAATTTATAGATTTATAGAAGGTTAATGAAAGATATTCTGATCGCATTACAAGCTTCAAAACATCAGTATATTTTCATGGCCTTTTCATAATAATAGTAAAAAGTACACCTTTTGTTGCACTATTACAATAGTATAACATGATGTTCAAGTAATGAAAGTAGTTTTCTAGCAAAATGTGATTGAGGGTTGGCTATTAGATTTGTAACTCCGTTCAAAAAAATTATATTCTTTTTAGATAATTTTTTTGTGCTTCAGTTAGTTGATTTACTAATATTTAATGATAAAACACACCTTTAGTTTTACGGACGTTTTACGCCTATCGTGGTTTTTTAATTCTTTCAAAATTTATGTTACATCAAAATTATGCGTTCAGTTTTCTAAAATGGGTGAGTTATAATATTGTTGCAGTAAAAAAAGAAATGATGAAAGTTGTTTTATGAACACCCTCATCTGCTGAACAATTTTGATAAAACAGGTTAATTTTAGTAGCATCATTTTAATTCTCATATTACAAAGTTTTTTCAGAAATTCTTAAATGTGAACATGCAAAATTTGAAACAGTTTAATAAATTTTGCCATCAATAAATATCACTAGTATTGTTACATGCATCAATTTTAGTTAAATAATAATGCAAATGAAAACAAACATCATTACATATACTATGGTTAATAATAATAATACTTATTATTTTTCTAGTTAACTATGTTCAGCCAGATTTAATGAAGTTCAGAATATAAATATAAATACAAAACTAAATTCTGATGCAATTAGCCTTTAAGAAATTGATATTATGATTAATTTTTCACATTTTGAATATTTTCCAATTGTGAATAATATGTGCGGTTTAAAAACTCCCGCGCGAACAACATGTGTTCTCCTAGTGTTCTCCTGCTTCGCTGACTTTTGAGAATGAGAGAAATGAGGCAGAAAAATCTGTCTCATTTCTCTCAAACGCCCAAAAAGTAACTCATGTCTTTTTTGCGCGTATTTTTTGTCTTATTGAAAAAACGTTCAGACTCCTTGATCCATACCCCATATTCCATATATATTGAAACATAGAGCTCAATGATTTTACATTCTACATTCTACATACATCTTTTCTCCACTGCTCTACTCCTCCTTCTTAGCTTCTTAGCCCTCAACGATGATGTTGAATGTTGATTCAGCCTATAAAATCCGGGACCCGGACTTATTTCCTCACCATGAAGTTTGATACTCCTCAATCCTCAATCCTCAATTCTCACTCCTCAAGCCCAAACTTTTCCACGGCCCGTTGCCTACACTATACGCTATACACTATACACTGTACGTGGGACTATAAACATAACTATGGCCATGACTGGTGAAAATGCAGGGAAATTGCGGGAGAATGAGAAACGTGAGCCGGAGAACATCCATTCTACCTACACTTTTTGACTAGGATTCCGCTTACACTTGTAAGTTATTTTATGCATTTTATTTATACTCTACTTTCTCCACTTTCTCCAATTTCTATAGTTTATAGGTTCCCATATAGATGCACACGGAACATGGAACATGGAAAATTCACAAGGCATCCAGGATTTTCACTTTTCAACCCGCTTTTTCTCCAGTCTCCAGTCGCCGTGAAAAACATGAGGTACACAACTTTGTCTGAGGAAGCAGAACGTAGAACGGAGAGCGTAGATTCTAGAATGTAGAATGTAGAATGTCGGATATAGGTTAGATATAGGGTATAGCGGAGCGTATTGTTCAACAAGAGACAGAGAGCGAGGAGAATGTATTAGTGATGGTAATAATAATGTCATATATTATCTATTATCTTTGTGCAAATGTGCATGCATAACATTAAATAACATTTGCCAAACGACCCACGAAGAAAGTAAACAACTGTGTACAGTCTACAGCCTACAGTGTGCAGACTATAGTATAAAACGTCGTTTGTATTTTGTCTAGTCTCTATTCTGCATCTTGAGCCTCCAGTACACAAAATCAAATTATTGAACTGGAATCGGAGCAACTGGTAACTGGTTTCCTCTCTCGTTATCTCAATCCACATCCAAATATATGTAGATCCAGTTCCAGATCCAGATTCACATTCAAATGCAGAACCTGAAACAGCTCATCAAAATATATCAGTAGAACCCTTGTATTCCTGATTTCTCCTCCAACATCTCAAAACTCAAAGCTCAAAGCTCAGAACAACGAACCCAAAACAGAGAACGCTGAATATTCAATATTCAAGTGAACAAAATTAATTTCAAATTCAAATAATGCAGATAATAAACGTAATTATAATAATTGTATAAACAAGGATTCTAGAATTCCAGAGGAAAAAACAAGTACAAAGCACAAAGCAGATTGCCCACTGAACAGGAAATTTATGAAACCATGAAATGTCATGTTGATGTTGATGGTTGAAGTTGATGTCGTTTGTCAACCCACTGGAAACTGGAAACTGGAAAGAGGATTGAAATTGAAAATTGCACCACTTATTATTATTTTTCTACAATAATGCCATTTAAATGTAGAGCGAATGCCAAGATATCTCTTGACATGATTCAAATTTCAAATCCCAAGAAAATGGAGATGGAAATACAAAACACAAAACACAACAGAGGAGAGATAAACAGCTGACTAAAGAACATTTGAGGATTCACAATTTCTAAAATCTAAAATGTATTGATCTTTCACCTTGTGCTTATAATGGATCTCATGTGGATGTGAATGTGAATGTGGACCTGCATTTTGTCCATTTATACATTTATACATTATAGATAGATACATAATACATACTTGATACTTGATACGTGCAGACAAGATTTATAGAGCCTCCCTGATACGATACAATACAAAAGGAAAGGAAAGGAAAGGAAAAGGAAGAGGAGAGGAAGAGAAGACACGAGAGAAGAGAGTTTCTCCATTTCAATTCAATCCAGTGAAAAAACATGGACAGATAGCGATGGGGAATAAGGATGCAGCAGACAGAGATGAAGATAAAGATACATAGATAAAGAAAGGATACAACTAATAGTGATCCGTATAGATATTTTGCGCAGTTGTCCAGATATTTCAAGTCTAGAGTCTAGAATCTAGAATCTAGAATCTAGAGTCTCAAGGGTTCTCACATCTCGCATCTGCTACGGCTCCACCAGACTCAAGACTCAAGACACAAGTATGCCAAGAAGTACATTGAACACTGGAGAAGAAGAAGAACAACAAGCACCAGAACAAGATGGAGCTGAAGAAATCCACCACCACTTCAAATTCCACAGAGAGACAATTCAATTGATGCAAGTACTTACTTACTTAGTTCTTGCTGCTTGATCCCTTTTCCCACTCTTTGTATTCCATCCAGAATCAGAAACAGAATTAGGATCAGATGCAGAAATAGCACTACAGATAAAAATACAGATACAGACACAGATGTACATGTTCAATGGGAAAATGGGAATGTCGGAGGCCAAAGTGTGTAATAAATGTATAGCCATTTTTGAAAACATCTTGAGACAATGGGAGATTTGATTTGGATCCCAGATATCAGCAATCTACCGTCTCCAATCTACAATCTACATGTGGATACAAATTATCATAGACCAGACATAAGAAACCGATGGCGATACGGATACGGATCTAAATTGTAGGAATTTTTCAAATTTCAAGTGGGATAAAAATATTCTGGATTCTGGTGATTCTAAAATGGTGATAATTTGTACACGTGATGCAGTGTTGGATATCCGACATCCGATATTGGATACAGAATCGAATTCGTATTCGTATTTTTGCCTGTAATGTACGGTGCACAGCCCTTTTACTTGTAGATAAAGTGGTTGCCAGAATTCAAAAGACAGGTGGAAAACTCGGTGAATTGGATGAAAAATGTAGGGTGTAATATGTGAAAAGTGCTCTAAATCCTAAATCGACTCGCTATACGGTTGACGGTATACGGGGAAATGACAATGGGAAATGGGTTTATTTTATGTAGTTTGGGTGCCAAATGGGGAATGGGACACAAAAAACTGCTGCCCACACTCAACACTCAACACTCAACTCTCAACTTGAACCTTTTTATTCCCCCATTTCCGATTTAGCCATGTAAAAATGGTCAAGAAAATACACTAGCCGTTCAACGCCCATTTAAATTGTCCTACAAATGCTCAGTTTTCACATTTAAAAGTTGTAACTTGTTCTTTTTCTACCCTTCTTTTCCCCTCTCCTTTTCCTTCTCTCGAGATCCACTGTCTTTAAGGAAATGGAAAATGGAGTTTGGAGTTTAAGGGATCCGTTGGAATCGGCAATCGAAATGGACACTGAATAAAAAAATATGACCAAGTAACCTCATTGTGGGGCTGATAAAATGTAGTGAATAGTGAAAAGTGGTCGTCGTCTTTTGGCTTTCATTGATAAATTTGATGTGTTGAAAATTATCCTACAACTCAGGATTCAGAATTGAGAAAACGCCCTGTTCACTGTTCACAATTACGAATTACTTACAAAAGCACTTTTATTTTTTACATGGACCTGTCTTCAATCTTCAATTCTATTTGTACAACAGCAATAACTAATAACAATTAACAGGCTACTTGTGCTTTACGTGCCAGAGCACCCAGTTTTCTCATGACACAAAACACGGACCAAGTTTTTTTAGTATTATTGTTTCCAATTTCTAACGAATATGCAATATGCAATGCATGAGTCATGTGTGTTGTTGAGTGTTGAGTGTTGAATGAATTGCAAGTTGGAATTGGTAGTTGGAAAAGGCAAATAAACTGTGTAATTTGTAATTTCATACATGCAATTTCATTAGAAATAAAATATGTGGCTTGTGTCTTTTGAAGCTCAGGTTGCTGTACGATGCACGATGTACAATGCACGCGGCACGTGTGACATGTGTAAACAAAATTATATGGAAGTGGATCATACATAAACATGACTGTATTACTGTATTACACTATTACGCGTTATGCGCGCTATACTTTTTACTTTGTAGTTTGAACGTTACGGGAAAATGCCCAACTGTTCACCTTTGACTATTTACTATTTACTTTTACAGCCATCCCCTGTTCTCTGTTCTCTGTCCTTCGTCCAATGTCTCTCATTTCCATTTTATTCCATTCCAATGAACATAATTAGAATCTCTTTTCTCCTTGAAGACACTACACTGTACAAAATGTTACAAATTACAAATTACAAGTGTTATGAATGCACCATGTTATCATTTTGATTATGATTGTAATACATGATACATCTTTTTCCTGATAATTGGAATCGGAGCATAGAGCAAACCTTTAATAAATTCTACCTTAAATCTCTATTCACATTTACATTTACATTTATATTGAAATTCAAATACTTTCCTTTTCTTTGATTGTGGGCTGCATTAGCATTAGCATTAGCATTAGCATTTAGCCGAGAAATGTACGCTATAGACTGTAGGCTATATACTATATAGTGTATACTATAGAGTGTAGAATATAAAATGTAGAAAGTCAAAGAACATGGAGTGACAGGTGAAAATAAAATAGAGAGAAAAAGTAGAAAGTAACGTTGAATTATTCATCACATGTCACGTCATGTCAAACATTCTACCTTTCACCTTTTACCTTTAGTTCTTTTCCTGGTTTTACAAAGATAAAGTGCATGAGAATTGAGAATTACCTCTTTCCTCTTTTCACATCATATTCAGATATTTGCGGTACATTTTTATTTTCCTGCCTTGATTCTACGTCTACCCTCAACATTCAACTTGAACATCTATTAACCCTGTCTTTTCCAGATCCAGATCCAGAACCCGATCCAGATGTATGAATAAATAGCAATTTTCTCACTAAAGTTCCGTAGTAAATTCAACGCACAATGAACAATTTATCCATTATCCACACACCATAATATACCATAGAAAATTACAAGTGTTCAGTGTTCAGTGTACGGTTTGTCCCTTGTCATAAATCAATTTTTCACATCACTTTGGTTATTAGCCCTGTTATTAGCTTTTTGTGGTCGATTGAGGCTCGAGATTCTAGACTACAAGGAAAATGTACCATTAACCATTCACCGTTCAAGAATCCGAAATTTCCGAAATTTCTATTACAACTTTGCACATTTTTATTACTTTTCCAACTTCCAAGTTGTAGGCATATAAATTTTAATGGAAAGTACATAAAAGTGAATGGAAATACCATATAATATAGAAAATAAAATACCCCAAAAAAACTATGTGTTTCAAGTTTCAAATGTGAAGGAATGAGAAAAAACAGTAGAGTTTTCATACCTGAATGAAGAGTGTGGGTTGCCAGCTTCGATTACAGAGGAGGGAGTCTAATGTGAAATTGTACACTGGGTCCGATGAATTATTCAACGACTCGTTGCACAGGGGATAGGGTAAATCGTCGCTGGGGATTTTGTACGTCTGCACCGTCGAGGATATTGCATCTGCAGTCATGATTGATCTCAAATTATGATGTACGCTTTCAGGTGGAGATAAATTGTTCTAGACTGTAGATTCTAGATTCTAGATGTAGATTATGGATAAATGTTACAAATTCCAACAAATGATCCACAAACTATTATCTAATAATAAAATCACAAGATATGCACAATTCACACACGTTGAAAAAATTGTTCCACTAGAAATTCTTCCACTTTCCCTTGGAATAAAATGGGAATTGTCTTATGTAAATGTAATATTACATCGTAGATCTCCCATGCTTCAATATTCCTCAATGTTCCGGTTTTTTTCTTCCAAAGTGTGGTTTTATTTTTATTGCAACGTTTATTTCTATTTCACAGTTGAAAACATACGCCGCTGGATACTTAATTCTCAATACTCGGTGCTCAATGTTCAATGCTCAATGCTCGATATTCAAGTATACACTACACACATACAGAGAGGCACTAGGTTGCAGATCCCAGATACTAGATACTAGATACTAGATACTATGTCAAACACATTTTTTGCACGTAAACTCGTTATTCCGGCAACGCTTTCACTTATCCAGTCTCAACAGAGTACTGAGCACTGTGTGGGGAATTGGGAATAGGAAATGGGAAACAAGTTTGACATGTCACCAGCAGAAATTGCGTGAGTGGTGGATATACACTTCTTTTCCTGGATCCTGTTCCTTCTTCTTCTACTTGGGTGGTTTTGCTTCTTCTTTTGCTTCTACTTTTACTTTTGTGGTGAGAAATGTGATATATAATATAAAATCATCATAATAATAATAATAAAAATAATAACAGTATTTTATGGGAATCGGAATGGTTTATTCCTCATAATTCTCACACTCGTCCAGAATCCAGAATCTAGAATTCATTCATTCATTCAGAATTCACTGACGAAGTTTTTCTTTCTCTAACGTCTAGTGTGTAATGTAGAGAGTAGAGTGTAGAATGTATAAAGTAGAATGTAGAATGTACTACATGTATAATTCTGTTATCATATCACATGACATATAACACTTGTGTATTTTTACACGGATATTATATTGCACAATGCCGTATGGATGGAGAATGAAGATAAGGGTCTATTGTTTGGAAAAATAATAGTTTTCTCCTCTGCAAAAAGTGGAGAGTCGAGTCTCGAGTCTCGAGTCGGCTCAAATTTCAGAGTAGTTTCCTCTCCATTTTCAATGTTGAATGTTGAATGCAGTATTCAGTGTTCATTGTTCATTGTTCGGTCTGCAGTTCAGCGTTTGTTTCAGCGTTCAAGTAGAAGTTTGAGTCCAAGTCCGACTTTCTCCTTTGCATTCGCAATCGTATTTACAATCAAATTTTCCTTTCTCATCTTTGTTTTTCAGAGGTGGTGGTGCAGCCAGCAGACAGCTTTCTCTCTCAAAGCTCAAAGTGAAAACGAACGGAGAACGCGGAACTTTTATTCTTGATTCTAGATTCTAGAAAGAAAAAAAGACAAAAAAGACAAGTTAGTTTTTTAAAAAGATTATTTTAACCTACTTTGTTGTTTTTGTTTTTTGTACAAAAAAAAATGAGGTTAGAATCAAAGATGCAAAGACTTGCCGCTTTTAATTTACTTATTATATGAGCCGTCGCATGTGAATTATGGTCCGTTTGGATTTTATAATTTAAGTGCTGCAATCGTAGCAAAAATAGAGCTGTGCGCAGAAAAAATATTACAACACGGAGAAAATTTTCCCGCCAAGCAATATATAAAACTTTTCAACTTTTGCACAGCTCTATTCTCTAAAATTTTGTTCCAGAATCGCCACTAGGTTTAAATTCTAAAATCCAAACGGACCATAATTCATATGCAATGGCTCATATTTTGACTCAAAATTTTAGGCTTGAGTCTTGAGACTTGAGACTTGAGACTTGTGGTAATTTTCCATATAATATTAATTTGTATAGGAATTTCTCAATTTATTTCCCAATGAATTTCTCATGTGTACAAAGAATCGAGTATAAAGTATGAACGGATGCGGTTATTCCGCTTTGTTGCCCCAAAGTTCATTGAGGTTGTTTAATAAAAGTATGATGGCTGTGTGTTGTGATTTATGTTGTGTACCCAAAAAATCACAAAGGTTTGCTTTTTGTTTACTTTTTTTAAGTTTTGAGTTTACTTGTTCCTTGTTGTGGGTTCAAGTGGAGTGATGAAAAAAAAGTGCCAAGAGTTTTGAAACTCTGTGCGTGCTCCATGAACTTTTGCACACTGAATAGTGAATAAACTCGAGTGTGTACGTTAAGTAAATGTGTATTTCTACTTTCTACAGAAGCGTGAAGGGAAAACGGAATAAAGAGACAAAGTGCTGTAATGTTATTGTGTACTTTGCTTGTGACTCGAGACTCGAGACTCGAGACTTGAGTCTTGAGTTACTTGATGTGCTTTTGGTTTTGGTTGATGCTGGAGTTGGATGATGTTCCGGAAGAGCTCAATGTAATTTTAAATGTTTTTTTGGAATAGCGTCGTCGCCGTGCTTCTTGCTTCTTGGTTTCCCGTTTAATCTTCAACTACAGCTACAAATACAACTACGGCAGTTCATGTATAACGTGATCAGTGATCACAACTGGGAACTTGGAAACACCACGACGAGTTCACGAGAACTTTTTATATGACTAACCGATATGTACATATATACTATATATTAGATGCTATAGTATCTTATATATCTATAGACTATAGACATATACACAGACATAATCTCACTTTAAGTTAGGATGCTGCTTTAGCTCTGGCTCTAGTTCTAGTTCTGCTTGTGATTATGATTCTAGAAGTCTAGTCGTTGCAGCATCTAGGTTCTAGATTCTAGATTCTAGTTTCTAGTTTCTAGTTTATAGTTTGCAGTTTCAAGTAGCGGCACAATTTTCTATTTGACACGGGGTGAATGTTGACGGTCTGGCTGTTTTCGGAAGTCAATTCATCCATCACAATTTCAATGGTGCATGGAAAGAGGCTTTTGTGATGTAATGGCATCTACAAGGATGACTCTCTCGCCTCTGTCTAGCGTCTAGTGTGTAGTGTCTAGTAGCTAGTATCTAGTGTATAGCTTGTCCTGTGTCCTTCGTCCGCTTTTACCATGCCCACGTTCTCTTCTTTTCTTTTCCATGTAAATAGAAAATAGATATGCATGTATGTATATAAATGTGCATGTATAATTCTCTCTTGTTTTTTCAAGTTGTTGTCTGAATTCGGAATGTCATCAGCAGAGTGCAGAGTGCAGTGCAGAATTTACATTATTCTCCAATTTCCCAGATTCTCAAGACTCTACACTCAAAATTCAAGACTCATGATGAAAACAAAAGAGAAGGAGAGAAAATCCGTGGTAATCAAACAAGGATTGTCTCAACTCTCAAGTCCCGAGTTTTGAGTCTCGAGACTCGAGTCTCAACGGATAATTGAAAGATGAATGAATGAGTGAATGAAAGGAACGAGTCGTCTCACTCACAACTAAAACTAAAGTAGCAGCACTAACTTTACAGAGTAAATCCACCAAATCCATCCGCTTACAATTTACCGTGTATTTTATATCTGTCAATTTCCACAACAAATTGTTGCACTATGAAACTATGAATGATGACAAAGGACAAATGATGATGATGATGATTATTATTATTACAATTTCTTGTTATTTTGTCCTCTTGTTTGTTTTTACACTGTAAATCAACTCAAATTTATCAAGGTATAAGTAAATGATAATACTTTAACGTTGAACCTTCTAGGTTCTAGATTCTAGACAAGAGACACAGGAGACACGAGACATGAGAGTGAAAACATTTAGTTTTTATCTGTATTTGTTTATTTACTTGGACATTTTTCATGTGTAAACAGTAGACGGTCGAGAGTCGAGAGTAGACAGTTTAAAGTTTTTTTAATACACCCAAGTTCCTCGAGTTGGGAATAACTGTCCCTATTAAACATTTTTCACCGTTGTAAATTACTTTAGACTCTAGATTCTAGATTCTGGATTCTAGACTCTAGACTCTAGACTATAGAAGGTAGACTGTATACTGTAGTTGGTATATTTTGCTCTATATTTTGATTCAAGTACGGTATAAAATGAAGAAAATATTATGTACAATATACACATCAGCGTAATGTATGGTACCGTAGAGTACTCTAATACTGCTCAGGGTAATGTATGGTACCGTAGAGTACTCTAATACTGCTCAGGGTAATGTAACACTGCTCACTCATCTTTTCTGATTCTACGATATATCTTGCGGACTTCCCATTCGTTTTGAAGACTGTCAAAACGTATTTTAGTACTTTGAACTATGTTCTTTCACGGGGTATCATTTTTGTTGCTCAACTACAATTAGCTAACTGTGGGTAAGACGTACAAAATTATGTTCAAAAAGTGCTCATTTTTGTAATTGCCAAAAAGTGGCCTGGAAATAGTACTAAATTT
>JAQGBH010003165.1:0-20914 GCA_034698265.1 Sminthurinus aureus | reverse complement strand
CGGGAGCATCCCCTATGTAAATGTATACAGAGAGATGCTCCAGAAATGCTCTAAAACTGTAAAATGTTGAGAGTGTATATATAGCATATAGCATGATTACATTTTTTGAAAAAGGGATACATATTTTATATCGGGTCCTTTATTTTCATACCCTTCTTTCAAACATCTTTAAATGTATAAATTGTCATATTTTTTTAGTTGCATAAAAAATACTACAAAATACTCTACAATATGACATAAAATATGTAGGATGTAGGCCTCAATATGTGAGGCTTTAGAAAGTATTCAAAATTTTCTCCATGTTATGTATACTGGAAAACTTTTATACATGCCTACATACTTTCTCCAGCTTTATGACGTCAGATAAGAATGACGTTTTGTATTATACTGTTTTGCGACGTACGTTCTGCGCTGTGTCCAGATAAATTCACACAGCTGAGAATAAAGTCAGGTTATATATATGCAGTTTTTGGTGTAATAAAATTAATCATGGTAAATATTAATCATGATATTTGAAGAGCCCTTATAGACTCTATACAAAATAACTAGAAAATAAAATCAAGGTTGACGAGGCACTCCTAATGCTTTGTAAGGGCGCTTCACTGAGAGGATTTAAGATTTGATTGAAAAATTAGTCTTCGGGTGTGTGTGTGTGTGTGAGTGTTTTACCAACTGGTTAGAAATTGACAATGATGTTATAACTGCTTACAAGTAATGTCTCCGGAAGAAAAAACATCAAATTACACAAGATTTATGGACATTTTACAAGAATAATTGTGAACATCAACAAAGATATTTTGTGTATATTATAGGTAAGATACTTGGGAAATCATAATAATATATAACATTAATTACTTATTAGAGATAGAATGTGTAGTATAATAACCACAAAATATACTTTTTACACGTACAGTACTTTCTTTTCATTGTTTTTATAGTACACTTTGTTAATTTTTCTGTTTCTGCTCCACATTATGTTAGAGTAAAATGAGTTAAGTCACTTTGGTTAAGTGCATGTGTAGTGTGTATAGGATATCAGATATATTGTAATTTTTTATGCACCATAGTGTCACTGTAATATAATATTCAAACGGTTAAATATTTAAAGATTTCAACTTTATCTATCATAATTTTGCATCCATTAACATACAATATAAGCTATTCACTCATTTTGCTATTTAACTTTCCTTTTTATGTATGATGTAATGTAATAAGATAATATTATACAAAATCATATATATAATATAATCTTCATTTATATTGTTTTTGTAGCATATTTAGTATAAAGTATAAAAAATAGACATGGATAAGTGTACAGTGTACGTGAGATTTTTCTGATGATCGCCAATGTTTTATCGAAAGGTCGTGTCAAAAGGATTTGGAATTCAAAATCTTTGTTTTAATGACAAGTTTTTTGCTTCACAATAATAATTATTATTTATCCATAATTTTTTATTTTTAAACATTGTGTTTATTCTATTTCAAATATTTACTAATAAACAATAAAAAAAATGTTATATTTTTTGAAGCTGTGATTGTTTGTTTTTTTTTTTTTGCACTTGCTTTTTTCATCAGTCTGTTGTTTTAAAAATATGATTCTATAGACTTGTGCCTTTTACTTATTGGTTATAGTACGTGTGTTTCATCTCTTTTCTAGTTTTGATGTTATTAGTTTTCTCTACAGAAAAACACATCATTTTCATTAGGAAAGAATGCATGTGTATTCTGTTTGTAAAAGTACTTTTTTTCTGTTTTTAAGTGAACAATTCTCTACTACTAGTTACTTGTGGTTATATACTTGAGTAATCTTGTCGGTGCTTAGCATCTGTGCGACAAAATCAAACTATTTTCTTCTTGATGATAAAACATCAAAATTCTTTTGTACGTGAATCTACATGTATATATCTATAATATATAATAATATGTTATATTTTATGTACACACGTACTTACAGCGTACAAACGTGCACTTTTGACATTTCCATCAGATTCCATTAGTTGTGGGTGTACAAAAAGTTTTAGGTATTTTGCTCCATACTTATTTTGTGTGTAGTGTGTAAAAGAACATATGATGTTTTGATACATTATAAATCATAGAATGCCTAGAATCCTCTCATCTATCTTTTCTTGTCCATAAGCATAATAATATAGCGAATGGTCTGCAAATACATATATATACATGTAAGACTTATGTATAATATGATGATGATTTTCTAGAGAAAGTGTTGAAACGACGTTTTGTCACTAGTATAATATATTACGTATCAGTGATCGGTGACCGGTGACATATGTATTTGTTGTTTGAAAACATTAGTTTACTGAATATTTAGTTACTATAATATTATGCTTTACTGTATGTTTGTAATTCATAATCTATAGTTTTGACCTGATTGTACTTGTATTTATATTTTATATCATGCAAAACATGATATTGTAAATTGTAGTACATAGTACTTTCTCTCTGCTTTCTCCATTGCAATACACAGGACATTATCATTTTTATTTTATGTGTACTTACATAACATGATGTATGTAACATAGGCTATTATGTACTCATTTTATTCCTTATTTTTCCTTCAAGAGATTCTTAATAAACTATTTTTCACTGTATTTCAGGTATACTTTCGACCTATGAAATGTTTAAGAATCTTCAAGAACCTATACACTACTGATCAACTCAGACTGACCAGAGAGAGCGAGAGAGAGAAGTAAACACGAAACCAATTTTTGTCTTATACAAGACGACAGAAACGACCTATGAACATAAAATACATAATATACATCGTTGTTTATTGATCCTACCAATAACTTCTAAGAATGAAGTACACTTTACAAATTATATGATCAAAAATAATTATATATTGTTGTGTCAACTTTTTCTCCTATACGTGTCTCACTGAATTAATCACTTGCTCTCTCTCTCTCTTATAAATGCGTAGGCTAGCATGTTACAAACTATATAATAAATGTATTATACGTATATCTATTCGTCCGTTTAACGAAAGTTAAGAGTCATTTACTATAGAAAATGTAGCTAATTATTATTACGAAAAATCTATTTTTCTTTCAAAATACATGTACATATTGTACACGTGTAAGTAATATAATATAGACTTTACAACTCGTTTTAAAAATAACATTTCAAAAAAAAAAAAAGCTTTAAATGTATTACAAAAGTATGTACTTATTATGTAAAATGTAAAAGTAACATAACGATATCGAAGAAAGAAAAATTGACAACATCAGCGTGTGGAAAACGTGGCCGTCTTTAGTAAATTATATAATTCAGTCGGTTCTGAAAATACAATGGTGCGAATAGTAAAAGAAACAGAAGAAAAAGAAAAAGAAGATACAGTTGAAGTAATGAATCCAAGTGATCATGCGGGGAATGTGAACCTTGATATTACAACTACGAGTAAAACGGAAAATACAATCAGTGGTGTACATGATCAGAACAATGGTATTCACAGCAAAGTTATTAATACAAATAAAAAATATAATAACGGGTTAAATACCAATAACAATAGTAGTAGTACTAGTACTAGTACCGCGAATATGACAAATGACAAATGTAGCACTAGCTATGGAAAAGTGAATCTTGGTTCACCATCATTTGGCGAAACAAACTCAGTTTCTACTTCTTCAAATTCTGAAACAACAACAACAAATTCTACTGGAACTACTAATAATAGTAGCAGTAGGATTATTCAAAATACAAATCATACCAAAAAATGCATCACTGGTAATGAAAGTAGTAGTTCACCTATCACATCAACTAATAATAATAATAATAATACTGAATTATTGTTGGTGGAAGAAACCCAGCAGGAAAATTCCCAAACAACAACGATTAATGGTAAAACAACACCAACAACAAAACAGAATGGGGAAGAAAAAAAATATGATACTGAGCAAAAGAAAGAAGTAAATATGTTGACTGCTGTAAAAGAAATGTTAGATAACAAGGAAAATGAAAAACAAATTGAGAAGAAGAAGGACAGTCATCATCATCATAATCATCATCGTCTCGGAAATCCAGTAATTATTATAGAAAATGTTGATGAACAAAAATGTAGCACTACTACATCTGATTCTTCTTCTACTACTACTACTACTACTACGACTACTACTACCACCATGACGACTTCTTCTAGTACTAATTCTAAAGCTACTAGTGCATGTAAAAGTACTGAAATGATGGCAAACAATGTAACAAAAGACGAAAATGAAAAAACAATGAAAAATGCTGTACCTCAGGATAAGAATCAAGGAAAGTCAACTACGGAATTTGATCGGAATACCTTAATTAAACAAAATAGCCAAACTTGTTCTCCTGGTGAGAATTTGGGACGAAATAATAGTGAAAAATATGAGTCTAAAATTGCTGCTACTTCTGGAGTTTCGACTGAATCGGTGAAAAGGGAAACTTCAGGAATATCTTCAACACCAAATAAATCTAGATATTCTTCACCTCATCCTGCCTCACATCACTTTCATCATCATCATGCACATCATGCACATCACAATCATTTCAATCAAATGCCAAATCAACATAGTCATATTTTACCTCATTTCCATCAATCGAATCCGCAACATATGATTCCAGGTTTGTAGAACTAAACTATATCACATTATAATAAATATCTTCTATAGTCTATACAATGTATTATGTATGATACACCAATGCATAAACACAATTTGTTTTGTAACCCACGGTATATATTATATTAGAGTAAAAAATCATGTTTTTTTTAAATATATATATATATATATTTTTTGTATAGGAATAAATGTTTCTCAGTCCATTGATGGGCGGTGTCTTTTTGATGGGCAACCTGGACAACCCCCTAATAATATTCAACCTCACCATCCACCATCAATTCCATTCAACGTTTATGGCGACCCTAAATGTCAAATGGAACCAATGCATTGGAATCAGTTTCCTCCACAAGGGGCTAATAGTATTAATCCACAAACAAGTCCTCTTCCTACTGCATTTCCGGTAAGTTTTGTTTGTTGAGGTTTAAAGCTGCTCCATACGATTGCTTACTCTATTAACTTAATTAAATAATTTGAGCTGATAATTGTGAGCTGTGAGTATATCGATTTGTTACATTTATGGTATAATTCTAAAAATTTTCTTTATGGAATATTAAATCAATGAAATTGCTGAATATTTTTTATTTAACTATTATTCTTTTCTTCCTTGTAAACCACGATAAAATGTGTAAAGGTCTAGTATGAGCTTATCTATATCTTATACGTATTATCATATCATACATATAAGCTGTATGTATAATATTGATACATACAGATGGATTGAATCCGCTGGATGTATTTACATTTAGTTTCATAATAATACAATTTTGTGATATTATTATTACTATTATTACTTTTGTTTTTATTCTTTGCTTTTCAAGTAATAATACACGAGTTCAAAAATACTCATGTTTTAAATCACTACAATTAGAGAATAATGCAAAGATTAGAATGAATAATATATTCAGTCGTGAAGCGTGTTCATTGAAAGGCAACGAATTGATTTAACATTAATTTTAAATTATTTATGTCACATAATACTGTCCGTTTTTTTAGAAAGTTCCGCTGAACTTTTTTTAGCGCCGGCTAAATTGGCATGCTACGATTCTCAGAGTGATGTCACAATATTAGTGATCACATGTTTGGAATAAAATAAAATAAAATACTATCTAATGGTGATCATGGTTAAAAATTGGCGGACGGCCACAACCCGCCACACGCCAATTTAGCCGGCGCTAAAAAAAGTTCAGAGGAACTTTCTAAAAAAACGGACAGTATATTATAAGCCTTTTGTAAACATCAACAGTTTTATTTAATTATGTATTCTGCACAAAATTTCAGCTACCACTGGATATGTCTTGTCCTCCAGCAGTTTTACCATCTCATCCTCCTAATAGTGGTTGCTCGACGGCTGGACATTCAAGGTCAACGTCCCCTATGACCCCGTCATCTACACATGCACAAGGACAAGCTCTTATGACTGTTGAGCCAGTCTGCTTACCACCTCCCGCTGCTTCTTCCAATGGAAATCATAACCCGAATGTCGTATTTTCAGCGTCATCTTCTGAAATAGCTCTTTATCCACATTTTCCTGTTGTTCCTGGGCAGTATGTCGTTTTCTTCCATATAAATCCGGGTGTCCTGGTCTCCTTTCACGTCGGTGGAGACCATATACAAGTCGTTAAAGGTAATTATTGCCATTTTAAGCGGATTGGCTCGCATTGCGTTTTTTCATTTGATTATTTCTATTAGTTTCTCCTCTACTGCATCATATCAATGTAGTACAGTAGTCGACGAATCAAAACAAACCAAACTACTACAGTATTTCATTTATATCATGATGTACAATCATGAAGTATGCTGCATCGTAATCTACATACAATCGAATTGCATAGCATATTATATCATTATTTGTTATTGAAAAGCAAAACAGTGTGCATTTCATTTACAATTTGCAATACAAACGGTCATGCCACGTGTATTCCAAACAAATACTCCATAATATATATAACATTTTATCATTACGTGTGGTGCAATGTATTTTTGTTATATGACACGAAGGCAAGAATGAATTTTTTCTTCACGTATGATGTATGTATCTTTTCAAATGAGTGAAAACTAGAAATACAAATTTCGATTGACATTTGCTGTATAAGTCTTTGTACAATCATTCGTGTATATATATATATATTGATGTATGCTTATGTACATTCACAATTTTTCGACTCTAAATGTCAAAGTGGTGAAAATTTGTGACAAGAATGTTTTAGGCTGATAAGCCATTGCCAGAGGTGATATTCCTTATTCATATAATAGTACATGTGATTGAGAGTACATTATATATAGTATAGATAATTCATTTCATTTCCGGTTTTTCAAAGTTATTGTTACATATGTCTTATACTTACTCACACGTATACATATACACGTACGCACACTCATCGTGTTGATGCATTCGTTGTACTTTACATGTTCTTGAACATCTGGCTCATTCAATTTTCTTTCATGAGTTGTATACCTGCAAATTCCTATCGTATTCTGGAAAATGTTTTGTAGTGATCAGCAAACATCGTTATTCTGTCTGACAATATTACATTGAATATTACGTCAAACAATCGAGTATTGAGTGCGTGCTGTATTCTTATTAAGTTATCATGATGCACAGGGCTCATATACCTTGCACATAATTTAAAATTTACTATACATTGTAGACACTACAGTTACATGACTGAAATTTATATATGACATCTACCATCTTGGCTATTACTCTGGCTAAGAGAAATGGCTATTACTCTGGCTAAGAAAAATAGCTGAGTTGGGAGCAGAGCTGGATAAGATGAAAAGTAAAGGTTCCTGAGCTATCGGATATGAATTTTTGAGGAATTATATTGCCCGTCATGTGACGGGCGGTTTTTACTTGTTATATATAATACACAGAGTCGAATAATATACTAACAAATAGATATCTACAAAAAAATCTAAAGAACAGGGATATCAACGTATTTATAAGCGTATTTATGGCTGTAATGTAAGCGATTTTTATTTGTTTATATGTTTATATATATATTTCAATGTACAAACTTGTTAAATTACTAACGTGTAGTTTTGTGTTTTGTAGGAACTTACATAAAAGGTGTAAAATTCTCCATTGTCATGTGTTCAATTCATAACTTTGAGCTGTTAATATCATGAATAAAATGCTCATAATCGCCAAGCAAAACGCATGGATTGATAGTGTTTCACATTAAAAAAAATGTATGCTTCTGGAATTCACTACAACCACCAAAATTTCTAATGAAATGTAATAACACCTCATCAAAGATCCAGAGGATGTGAGCAATTATAATTTATATAGAATAGGGAATTCCCAGTTTCACTTTTATGTACCATACCTGTACGGAAATGAAGGTTTTACGTAAAACATATAAAAAAAGGAAAGGGTAAATAATATTAAATATATATATTTATACAAACTATAATACTATAAATCTTTAGCTCTTGTCGATGGTGCGAATCTAGTACATATGGTTGAGGATTTTTGCATAATAACAAAACATAATTTTACAATAATTGGAGTAGTAAATCATGCATTATCATTTTAAATCTGCGCCTTATTGTATTCACGGTCCACTTAATTTGAAACTCTTTACATAGGATAGTCTGCTTTTCCTTTTCTGTTTTTATTGTACAATATATACAATAAGGCAAACGTAGATATGTTAGATAACCGTTGGATATTTATTTGCACAACAGACAAGTATGAGTAAGGTACGAGAGCATGATTCAAAAAAATAGTTATCCATATGAAGCATCTCTAACTCAGCGTCAATTTTTATGCAGATTTTGAGTAAGCCCTACATTTTTTGTGTTGACACTATCGGTAAATATGGACAGAATATAACATCTTTAGATACGTCACAGTGTGCATAATGTATTTGCTAGTGCACGAAATATTCTCGGCTTTACTATGTCATCCATTCTGTTATATACGAGTTCAGTATTAGTAAAATGTGATCCAGAGATGGAAATTCAAAGTAAACTATATTTTTGCACGGATTATCCAGGAATACATAGTTTGACATGAGATGTACACGCGTAACAGCTTTTTTTGTAAAATCGGTTAACCAAATAATCGTGCACTATCTTTATTAAAATTTTATGGGAATTAAAGACGAGGAAAAATTTATGTATCATGAACACTATGATATATTATAGCATTTTTGATCCATTCTTCATTCCTTTCTTCTGTTTTTGTTTCTTATAACCAAGTAGTGCATTTGATTTGAAATATTGGGATATACCTACGTAATTGCTTTTTCGAAAAAAACAGTGTTGAAAAACTGTAATTTAAGTGTGTCATTCATTCTTTATTTATGTGGATGGTTGTTTGTATAACACGTAAAGAAGGATGGCGAACACAATCGTGTATTATTTTTTAATCGTGCCAAATGGTACACGACATTGTTTATAATGTGCAACTGTTTTGGTTCAGCATGGATGAGCTGTGTATATTACTTTTGAGCACTTGAACTCATAAAGAATATAAATATAATATAAATAATATACATAGTGTGAATTTCATTTTAAACAAGCTTTGAACTTTTCAGATAGTAAAGAAATTATGTTTCAGGATGATTTTAGAATTTTTAATGAAGGCTCAACTTCAGCGAATGTTTCAATCACGCGTATAAAGCTTGGCTTATAATTAGATGAACATTTATTTAAAATGCTTTGAAAAAAATCCAGCAAGCATAATTCTTTTTTCTATCAATTTAAATACGTTTAATTTGAAAGATCCGTTATGTATTTAAACACTAACATTGTCATTATTTAGAGTTATAGGTACTCAAAAGAACTTCTTAAAAGCTTAGTAATTGTGAAATTACTTGTATGTTCAGATACATGTAAAAGATAAACGGTAGTTAATATTAGTCCGTACTATTTGTAATAAGTTATTAAATCAAGTTAACTCTGGACAAAAGTTATGAATTATGGTACAGAATTATGACGTGCCAGAAAAACGCAGAATGGGAGATGAGGGGAAATAGATATTTTATTATTTTTCATGCATACAATATTCTGGAATATGTATCCTGAATTTTTTGTGTGTGCTCTATGTTGTTCATCAATAGTTGCTTCAAAATGTTGGTTTTTCTATGAGAAGATCTGAATTAAGGAATGACCATAAAAGTTACGCTTATTTCGCATATTGTTTTTAAGCTCTTGAAACTAATAATTGTTAGGCACATATAACAACATGAGCGTATATGAGGAAGCATCATGCCTTGCACACATGATAGTATGATCTAAAGTATATCATAATTATCGTCCTGGGATGAGTTAAATTCTTGGAACCGCAATGACGCAATAACCCTTTGCATATTGCATATTATGTTTCTAGCGTCTTGCATTTATTCATTGTAGTAACAATGTAACAATCGTACTAAAAGTTACTATACACAGCATATTATGACATTAATAAATTTAAAAATTTAATTATGAACAACAAAATCTATACCATGATTACATTAGACCATGTACATTATACATCTATAAATATGCTAAGTTTTACATGGGTTTTATAGTTTACATAGTTTTAATACGACGAACTATCTATTATACAACTATCAAAGAATTAGATAGGTATAATATGCGCCTAAATAATATGTAGGTAAATTATTTCATGTTTTAAGAATCACGAATGAATGAAATAACTTTAAAAAGTATAGATAAATACGGAAATTTTTCGATTCAACCAAACACCAAACCCTTTCTCTTTCAGTTTTGTATTTAAAAATGAATGGGATGATGTATCATGTATGAAAAGAACCATGCATACATTATACATATATCTATAACCTATGTGTATGAATATATATGTCATTGTAGTTTTTCGACTTAAATTTCGGGATACTTTGTTTATTCTGTACACAGTGGTACTTATACTTTGAACACTCTACTGCTTCTTTTGTACGTGCAGCGCATAGTACCTTGTACAGTACCATTATAGACAAAATAAAAGGAAGACGATCTTAAGCTGAAACGTTTTAGTTGGTTTACATATATCATTATTAGCAGTAAGAAATAGTATAATATTGTATATGTACATTATGCACTGATAATACCTTCCATTTTGTATTATTCTGTACTATTTTTGCAATATAAAGAGGGATGCTTTCTAATTTTTTGTTCCTGAGTTACCAATCACAACCAACTGGTCGTAATGATTGTCCTGTATTAAAGTACGTTGCACATAGATTCTTCAGCAAATCTACAAACCATTCAAGACAAACACTTTGAAATTTTTTAGGTTAGTGAAAGGCATAAAATCGTGTACGTCTGTCATGGCTTGTATTACATACATATCTATGATATGTAATCCATGCATAACTTTTTGGAAACAGTGTTTACATTCCACTCGTCAGCATATCTAAGCTAATTATCTGAATACTTAGCCTTCCACGGGCATCCTAATTAATGATTAATGATTTTGCATACTTATTTATTTTGGATAATAGTCTTTCTATGTATCCCTTGTTTACGTTGTACAGATTTGTGAATAAAATGTTTATTTTCTATAACCTGACTGAGTTAATATCGAAAGTAGGAGAATTTAAATAGAAATCATGCATGATAAAATAAGTTGATTAATATCGAATATTATAGATCAGGTCAAAATTATCACGATTACTGCCACTTATCATAAAATCATTTCAAATTGTAAATTTTAATTTAAGTTTTTGCTGATGCTCCTGTTTATATGTTTATATTCTATACACAGTAATCTAGTCATATATAATTATGTGTGTATCGTGTAAACTGTAAGTAATGACGAAAATTATTCTGTAATCTTAAATTCAAAATTGCATGCAGAAAAGGATGAAATGTTCTATAGAATCTTTAATTCCTCATGAATCGAAATGGTGAAACAAAATTTTATAAATGATATTCTCAATGTGATTATAAATGGAGAGGAAAATAAATTTTCCACATGATAACTCCAAGCATGTTCTGAAACTTGTATACAACTATACAAAAACAGAAATTACACAATCACATGCGTATTTAGTTTGGCAGTCCACAATCAAATCCATAGAATCTATAAAAAAAACTTATTCATTCATTTGCACAGTTTATTTCTTATTTGACATTTAGACATATAATGACTAGACAGAGGCTAAAGTATATATTCGTATAAATAGACTATGGAGATATGTATGTGAAGAAACGAAGGAAGACGAGAGAGATATACATGTATATACATTTATGTATACATACATGTATAGAAAGACAGATTTGAGATGAATATGGACTGCTCTCAAGATAGCAAAATGATTTCCTTTCTTTAGTTTCTTCATTTTCATTTCCTGTCTTAGTACTAGTGATATATAACCAGTAGTTACGTCTATCTTATGCATATTAAGAATAATTTAGTTCATTGTGATTTCCACATTTAAAACTGTGTACTATTACAAGATTGGGTCTGACAAGCGTAATTTTTTTTCTACATAACATTCTCACCAGTAGGCATTCTTCAAATTAACTTCTTTTTTTTACTTCGGTCTGATATATTATGTACCATATGTAGACGTATTACTTAAACATGTAAATGAATTCGTTTTATTTATACATTATATTATGATATAAATAATGACGTTTCTTTTTTGATCTATATGTTTACCTAAGACTCTACAAACAATACTACATAATAATAAGAGAGTAAAAAGACATCTGAAAAACCAGAATACTTGAAAATAAATAATCCATTCCATTCATTTTCAATTGTATACATTAATTTTAATGTGTGGATGTCCATGTGCAACATAATTATATTATGTATTTTTCTAAACTTATTTGTTGAACAATATATTCTACGATTGTATTTTGTATTTATACAGCTATTTATATTTTATGAATCTTTATAACGTAGCAACCCTATAAGTATATGAAAATGTCATACATTTTATGTTGATCATGGATAAAATTATTTTGTAAGAGTATTGATTTTGCTCATTACCAAATTTCATAGAATATATTGTACATGTAGTAGAACTTACGTGTAAGCAAATATACACACGATATGTTTTCATTACAGTATATATTATCATGATCAGAGATTCGAGTCGTTTTCGTTTGTTATCTTAGACTTTATGTTTCAATGGCATTTCATATAGAATTTTACATAATTTTAATTTTGCTTGTTATCGATACTATTATTGAAATATTGACTAAACTTGAATATTGTGGTATGGAGTATGTGATAAAATATAGAAACATGTACATAATCAATAATAGGTTGTAAGTAGAAAAGATTGGAAATGGACAGAGCAGAGTAGAAAAAAGTTTGTGTCATAATGTATTCAAAAGTTCAATATCTAATTACGTTACTTTTCCAAATGAAATTACTCAGATTTAAGCGGTGCATAAATAGATTTTGCTGTTTTGAGCTAGAATTTGGTAGTTTATATTATTATTATTATTATTATATCTATTGTACCATAATAATAGGGACCATCATGTTGATGATTGCATCAGGATCGTGCTACATTCATAAAAGTATGTTACCATGCACTTAATATATAATATTACACGACATGTACATGTAGAAATTTTTTCAAAACTGAATAAGTGTAGTTACTGTTGTTGAATGTACATCCGATTACTGTAGCTATGACTTGAAAGTATTTTACATACTCTTCCTATAAAATGTGTATCTCATATACGCATGGAATATCTGTGAATATTATGTATAATGTGTATGCAGTTTTGGTGTGGGAATTTTAATATGTTTACGTTTCATAGTCAGTGTTGTCTTGTATATATGGTATATGCATTTATTTGTATGTACATACTTGTATTTTAACAGGGAGCAACAAGTACAGTAAAGTGCCGAAGTCCGAAGTGAATCGTAAATTGCAGTTCACTCTGTGCTCTTTGAAATCTGTGTACAGACAAGTATACTTATGTATAATGTATGCACATACATCTTTGTACTCTATAAGAATGCATATCATAGGATCCGAAGCTTGAGTATTTACTTGAAAATTTATTTAATCGTGTTAAAGTAGTTTGGCCTTGGTACTTTGATTCTCATCGAGCTAATCACGTACAGAAAAGTGCTTTGTATAATGATCGCATGTATCTACTTTCCTTTCGCTGATTAGTTTTTTCATTCGGATGTACTAAAATACTTCCCTTTTTCTTCAAAGTTGTTTTTAGTTTTCAGAAAATACACGTATTGTATTTAAAGTTTATATCGTGGTTATAGATCAAGTACTTCTTTGGTTTTTAAAGGAATAAAAGACAGTAGTATGTTTCACTAATGCATAGTTTGTGTGTTTTGTATTTGTCTTCAAAAATTTTAAATAAGTTTTATTCATTTACCAAAGGATTAAAAATTAAAATTAGTTTGCTTTCATTTTTGATGGCAGTTTATTTCATGTGTACATAGGAAAGATAGCAAAAATAGTAAATAATTTTCCTATAGTTTTTTCTCAAGATATTTGGTGAAATGGTGCAGAATTTTGTTTAATATTATATTGTATATTTGCCAGTTGCTGGTGTAAGTAGTAAGTATACGTGGCTTTTATGAATTCATAAATTTTCTTTAACAAGAATGAACAAATCAAAACATTGTACGGAGAATTCATGTATAATGTTATACACTATCACACGACTGTGGAATTTCTTTTTACTGTTTCAATCGATGTACCATTCACTTGTTCATGGATCTTGCGTTTGACATCAAGATTTTTTATTTATCAATTCTAATTCTGTGAGCAATGTTGGGAAGAAAATAGGGAGCAGAAAAAGTTGACGACAACTATACAAATTGTACTTTATATGTTGATCAAAATAATGTACATGTATATACCACTACAGTGGCGTACAATTTAGTTGAATGAAGTACACTTTTCGTATTTGGCGACTTTTGAACATAAAAAAGACGCGGCTATTTATTTATATCTATATGTATATGGAAATATTCGTGTTCAAAATTTTGTATAGAAATCTGGGCAATGTCATGTAGTCATAGGAAATTTCGTCGAGACATGGGTAGGAAAGTTGAAAGTAGTGTTGATGTTTATGTGATATTGTAGCCATGTCCATGTGGAGGTATAAATGAATAAGGGTTACAAGGCAAAAAATAAATTTAGTATAAATAGTGTAATAAGCATAAGAAAACTCATAGCAATCTTTTCAGTTGAGATCATTCTCTTAGCCACATAGATAGAGAGAGATGATGTTATTATGCTGTCCAAGGAGCTTAATAAAATTTTATAAAGTGTATGAAGTAAAGAGTTTTCCAGTGTACTCCGTCTCGACATCAGTTCGAGTTCTCTCTCTCTCTCTCACTTTACAGCAGTAAATGTGTTTACTATATTTCTGTATTAAATGCGTTGGTACTGCACATAGTTAAACATAAATGTATATCTGGATAATAGATATCTCTCTATCCATGGTATGCGTGAGCAATTATATTGGGTTCAAAGTTAGAGAAAACAACTTTTGGAATGTATTTTACAGAAAGCCATTCTCTCTCTCTCTCCATGATGTGGTCGTGAAACAGATCTGTATAAGAGACATATTTTATTGAAGTAGAAGAATTTCATGTTAAGAACGTTTTTCTCGCAACATTTATCATACGTGTCAAGTTGCTATTTATTTAAAATTTTGTACAATCTACTATTTACTATTGATACACATACTATAAAAATAATACACATATTGATATATTGAAGATTGGATGCATGATTTAGCAACTTAGGTCTGGATAACTTCGGGTATTTCATTTTTCACGGCCTACGATTTGCGTTGCTCTATTTTTAAATGAACTATTATTTGTCTGAAATTTGTTTGGGCATATAATATTTTATATTTTTAATTCATTTTAAAAATAAACTCCAAGCATGAATCGACAATAATCCTTTCAGTTATTCACTGAAGTTATAACACAGAAAACAAGTAAAGCATCATTATCGAGCTATGATTTCTGGTATTTTAATTAAACGATGAAATAATTGAGTCATACTGATCTAAAGTGGACATGTGTGAACTTTTATATCGATAGAATTTAGGTTTTTGACCTGTACTTGTGTCTCCTCTGATCTTTCTATGGCGGATGAATTCTGTTCATTTTGCAGTGTGTTGATAGAGTCTGAAACATCTCTCATGCTTTGATACGTCAGTTAGACCTGATACATTTGGTTGGACGTTATATACTTTTAGTTTTTTCTATTATTTTTTACGCTAGAATTTGACGTTGTTGGCTGTACATTCAAAGCCGTATGAGTTAATAGCTTTTAGTTTTGTTAATGAATGAATCATGTTGAATCTATCTTGGCAATATATTTATGTATGTTTACATCTGTTCCTAAAAGACATTTCTTAGACATGTATACTACATGTCCAGTGATTATACGCGCATCCACTTTGTGCATGAATGAAAATGTGGAGATATGAGGGAGATGTGAAAAGTAAGACATTGGTTGGAATGTTTAAATTGAATTGACAGCCAGCAATTTATCATTTAATATTAAATGTTATCAGACGGACGACTAGGCTGATTTTCATCCAAGGGATATGAATTTATAGTTTCCATATATACGACACCTTGTTTTTTTTAATCAATGGAACTTTGAATTTCAGTTTGTGTTTTTTTTTCTGCTGATATCAACTATCTACAAGCAGTTGCACGAGCACACAATTTAAGTACATATGCAGCAATAAATTTATGCTTCAAGGAACATATATTTATGCATATTCATGGATAGATAATTGTGTCACTTGTATTGTGATAGCGGAAACTAATACTGTTTTGGTTTTCTTTGAAAGTATTTTTCTTCATGCATTAATGATCATGCTATTACACTATATTGTACTGTATTCTGCAAATTTTCAAAGTATTGCTGTCGTCATAATTAATAGAAATTGAGTCGTTTTCCTTCAATGGAAACTACGCATGTAGATATTTTCAACATCTGGAAACAGGAGGTCAATCTGATTTCTCATTTTATCGGATGCTTATTCCTTTCCACAAAGAGAGAAGATAAAATTTTGGTTTTAACTCTACATGTACAATATACATGCTACATCCTTGATAGTTCATAATTTAAACAAAATTGAAAAATTCTTAGTTTAGTTAGTTATGTTTTATAGAATCAGCTTTATCAGTTTATCTTGAACTTTTTATGATTGAGACAATGTATTTTTCTTTTATTGTAACATCGTGAAATGTAAACTAGTTGGTCAAACATCAAAGACAATATAAGTTTGTTATTGCTTGGTTGACGAGTCACACACATTCAGTGTCCGGAAATTAAAGTTTTTATGTTAAGAGTGCAGAAAATTATGGATATGTCATAATTGGTAATTATCACCAACCACTAATATAAAATACCAATCAATTTTGGCCGAAATTCGGACCCCTATGATTTTGATGAAACCTTTACCATTCGAAAGAGCACATCAAACTTAGTCGAAAAAAATACAAACTGGACATCGGATCCGGCTATTGTGCGTCTCAGAACACCTAAAACCCCGGAGCTAAAAAAATGTTTTTTTTTTCAAACGGCGTCGAAGTTATGCAATATTTTACAAAAACTCACTCAGTTGTCGTGGAAATTTTAAACTAGCGCAGTAGATACTACAGCATTGTACGCATGCGCAGTAGATAATGGAACAATTTTCCTAGCGATGCGAGCATTGCGAGCATCACGCGTATCCAAGAATTTGGAAAAGATATCGTATTAGCGGAGGATCAAAAACAAAAATTAAAAAAGGTTTGAGTTTGGGATGTGCTTTTTCGAACGGCTTATTTCCGGCTGTAGATCAGCCGCCGCGCGCATCTTGTTGCCTTCATATTATATCATACAGTTAAATGCTATATCGGCATTTTATAAGCAGCAAAGGATGATTTCAATTACACTGAGGACTAAAGTCTTCAGCCTAAACATTTTTTCAAATTCACAGAAAGATTTGACATCGTCCAAAACGCTTCTGCTTTTTAAAAGACTTTATTGCTAATACTTTATTGCATTTTACAGACATGGTCAGAAATCAGAAACGACGATATTGTTAACTCCATGCTCACATAAAAGCTAACATGATATCATACCAAAACACCGATTTTTGTTTGTGATTTAGTGTTTTAAAAGCATCAAAAGTAGACATGGCCCAGCTCCAATCCAGATAGATATGATTGAAAATATGCTCAATTCGCCCCAACACAGTGTTGTCTTGACTGTGTACGGAGGTTGAAGGAATTCTATATTTTAGCATGTGCTTTATTATGAATTATCTATTTCCAACGGGAAATTATTTACATTGTAGGCTCAAAACAAGAACAACGATACGACATACGATTAATAAGAATAAGAGGTTGACAATTGGAGAATGTGAGTCGTAGCCTGTACTTTTGATGTAATACCCATTGCATTCAGATTTATTATTTGCGTGTAATATCTGATTTTTAAATAAGTATATACAGCAGTGTGCTGAGTCTCTTTGATTTGTACAAGTATAAAAAATATAAAGACATGGCTCTAGTGAGGCTAAACAAAACGAGAAATTTGGTCAAAGTTCAATTCGATTTCAAATTAGCAATTTCATGAATATATTTTATGAAGGTCTAAAATGTTTTTCAAGTTTTTCTAAAACAGTACTCTTTTCTATTGTTTTAAAAAAAACAGAAAATCAAATATTTGACATGAAGAATAATCGCATTTATATTGTGATTAGTGATTAGTCATAATTTTTCTAGGAACACAATTCTAAAGTTTTGAGATAAACGTACATGATGAAGGATCATTTTGTCCACCTGTGGCTCTCTTGCTTCTTGCTTTATTATTGACATGTGAATGTCACATGACAACCATGTGCTTAAATTTGACTTTGTCAACTCAAAAGTACTCTTTTTATCTATACAGGATAGAGTATACGTATAATGGGCCATTCACGTTGAATGCAAAACTTTACGTACGTAAAAAAATTTCTTACGTTTACGTGAGGTTTGATACGTAAGAATTTTGTTCCGTTTTTACGTGTGAAAAGTTGAATCATTTCAACTTTGTCCAAATGCATCCGCACGTAAGAAAACGAAGCGTGTACGTAAGAATTGAGCTTACGGAGGAGACTCAATGTGAACGCTTTTTACGTATACGCTTCAAAATCCTTACGGAGGTGGATACGTAACTTACGTAAGGTCCAATGTGAATGGCCCATAAACATGTACTTATAGCGGTAGACTGCTTTGTATGCATGACCTAAACTATTTATAGACTATATAGACAATATTCATACATTTGTTGTGTATATTTGTTTTGTATATGTGTATTATAAATATATGCACTGTAGCTCCTTTAACAATTGTTTACTGCATACTCAAGTGTGTGTGTACATAAATCTAACAGTTGTAAATATTTTTGGTGATGCACTTACCTACACAATATTAGTAAATTTCTGTACCGAAACTTGAAAAGATGCTTATGTATGAATATGTGGTTATGTTCTATGCGTGCATACTATAGTATATGTAAATAGAGTTATCCCTTACAGTTGTTTTTATGACGCTGTCTACATGCAAGTTTGCCTTTCAAATTCAGTCTTAAGACGAAGACACATTATGCATTTTTACATTAGTTTTACATAGATGGTTACAGGTTAGACCAATCACAAAATTTTAGACAAATTTCAAGGGAATTCCAGTATCTTATTTTCGTGGTCGTCACCATCATTCATTCAACACATTCACATTAAGTAGTATTTCAGTAGAGTATTTTCCATCCATAAAATGAGTTTTATCATTTCTAATTTTTTCCTGTCGGATCAATCACAAATTCTAATGGTTTCTTCAAGTAGATACTACATATATTTAAAACAAGTTAGATAAACGTAAAAAGGTACAAGGTACTCAGACTTGGATGATTGCCTTTTATACAATAAGAATTGCGTCTCAGGAACGTCCCTTAAAACTGTCTAATACAAAGGTAGTTAGAAATTATGATGATGATGCTTACGTGCTACGATCATTCTTCACCTTTCCTTCTCTAATGTCATCCATATTTAAAAGGTTAAGACTGTCATTACACAACAGCTGTTGACAGTGAAAGACCAGTAATATGATTGTTTTGAACTTACTTACTGATGAAGTGAATTGTAATCTGCAACGTGTGATTTGCCTCGTAGAGAAAAAAAAGAGCATTACTTTGGGCTGTAGTAATTTCTAATAGACAATTTTGGGACTAAAGTACGTGTACCGTGTAAGAGACTGAAAATGACAGATGATGAAGGTAGTGATATAATGACAAAAGACAGTTGGTGTTTTAAGCGACAGAAGTAATATTTTCTAGTAGTGTAGAAAGAATCGTTTGATGAAAAATAATGTAAAAAAACATTTAGATACATTAACAAACCATGTTCTACGTTCTAATACGTCTAGCGTTATTCATTTTAGATAGTGCATATGTACATATTGTAGTATTGTTAGTTATTTTGACATTATGCGTGTATTGTTCCTCGGTACATGTAAACATAAAACAAAATGCAATTTTTTATTCACTGTGCTGTGGTGCGATTATATTTCATCATCTTCTTCCATTATTTATTGTAACCCACTGAATAAATTGATTGGTATTGTCTTAATAGTAAACCATATTATTTTATACAGTAGATTATCGGATTCTTCTACATCAGTTCATTTTATTATGATAAATAAGGTTCTTAAATAGGTATCAAAAATTTATCCCATGTTAAAAAAATAGTTTAAATAAACTTTATCAGAATTCAAATGCAATAAAAAGAAGTCTTTACATAAGCAAGGTATAATGTCGGTTATACATTCCATTGGATTTCAAAAATGTTTCCGTAATATTTTGATGTATAAGCATGCAGAATTTAAAATCAAATCAAAGAACATAATGAGAAGCAAACAAAAGAGGTATTAGATGTAAGCAAATCTTTGGAATTAAAATTATGTTGAATTGTTTGGAATTGGTATTTGTATGTGGTGGATATATATTGTGAGTCAGTGAGAAGTCCCCAAGCAAGCAGTAATAAAGTTTGAGTATGATGGGATGGTCTGGGGGTTTTTCCTCTTATCCGTTCGTTCATTTAAGAGTTGGAAAACAAGCTTCTAAATCTATATATACATATGACGAGATGTATATAATATTATAGAAGCAGTAATATAGAGAGTTAGTAAGGTAACAAACTAAAGAGGTGAAGTCAAGACTTCACTTAGATTGAGAAGAATTTCCCCTCACACCCCGTGGATTTGGATGTATTCTCTATCTATCTATCTACAGTAGGGAGTATAAGTGTGAAACTAGCAGCGTGTTTTCCTTTCACGCCGTTTTTGCGGGTGATTCCGGGACTTT